>PVJH01023837.1:0-33920 GCA_004026705.1 Nesogale talazaci
TGGGGGGAGGAAGGGTAATATAGGGGGCAGATAATGGGGGCCTGGAGGGAGGGAGAATGTTTTGAGAGTGATGATGGCAATGGGTGTGTAAAAGTGGCCTGAATACAACTGACGTTGTTGGGGATTGTGATGGGAGTTGTAGGGGCCCCCCAATAAAATGATTAATTTTTTAAAAGGGGGGGGGAGGGAAAGGGGAGGGTTTTTTTAAAGGGGCTTGTATCAAGGGCTCAGGTGGAAAATATTGGGAAATGTATGTGGAAATATGTGTGCAAATGTGCTTGATACAAATGATGTATTGAATGTTGTAGTAGTTGTAAGACCCCCCAATAAAATTAAAAAAAAAAAGAATATCATGCCTTGTTAGCTTCCTCTTCTTTCACATTGCAATAGGATCTGAGCATTTTCCATTCTAACGTAGGGTGTGACAGGGTGGGGAGAGAAAGCCTTCAATGAGATTGACTCAGTACCTGCAGCAATTGGGTAACCATAGGAACGATTATGGGGCTGGCACCAGACTGGGTCATGAAGGACCTGACCCAATTGGATGGCACTACCACTACCATCACCAGGTGTTGACCTGTTTATATATTTACTTTGGTTAGTTGTAGAGGAGCCTATTGTATAAATGTACCATGGATCACCTTTCTACTTTTGCTGGGCCCTTTAGTACATTTTTGTTCAGTTTGGGATGTTGTAAGGTATCAATAATATTCTTGTGCTTACATCTTAGCGTCCTTATATGGGTGTAGGATTATATAGGTATATATAGGTTTATATTGATGTAGGATTAAAAATAAATGAAAACAACAGAAACTGCAAGTCTGTTGCTGAAGAACTGAGCTTCAGAGGACTTTCAATGGCTTTGGTCTTTCAAAAGTAAATTACCGGATCTTTCTTCTGAGACACTCCTGGGTTCATCCAAAGGTCCCACATTTCTGTTGTAGCTGGAAACATTAACCATTTGCACCACCAGGGGTGGGATGCTATGAGAAATTGTGTACATACTGTATGCATCGGCAGAAACTGTCACATTTGCCTAGAAAATTGTTATGCCAACTTACAGTTTCACAGTGTACAAAAATACTTGTTTCCCTACACCCTTGCCAACAAATTTTATTCTTTGCCAATATGACTGGAGAAATCATATGTTGGAGAGTTAATTTGACTTTTAAAATTATTTGTCAAGATCTTTTAAAATTCACTTTGCACATTCATAACTCATAGTCAATAAATCTGTTTTGGATTGCTTTTCCATTTTTCTATTAGGCTATTTGTATTTTTCATCATGAACATATCAAAGTTCTTCATATAACAACAGTAGCAATGGCCAGCATTTTGAGAGCACTTACTTATGTAACCACTGCATCTGTCACCAGCGTCTCTGAATATTTTAGGTACCTTATCTCCATTAATGTGTTCTTTCTTCATAAGAATCCAAAGAAGAAAATACTACACTATCTCTACTTATCCGGTAATAAGCTGGAAGTGCAGAAAATTAAAGTAATTTGCCCAGAGTAAGTGGATGAATTTGAACTCTGCAACATGCTTTTAGAACTTAGTCTACTAATTGAAATGACATTGGACTTTTGTATTAATTTGGAAGAAGGGGTATATTTGAGTTTTTTCATAACCACAACTCTCAATTAATTCATATTTTTAAACAGCTTTTAACTAAAAGTTTATAATTCCTGTTATAATAACCCTGTGCATCTTTTAGCAATTTATTTCTGGGGATGTGGCATTCCTTATGACTAATACAGGGTGCCTTTGAGCTGGAAGCTTCTCGATGCCTAGAGATCATGTCAATAGGGTCCTTGTTAATCTCAATTCTGAGCTGCTTTTGCTATTGCATAGAAAGGAAATGGATTCTTTTAAAAATTGAGATGACAAGCAATATATCAAAATTTTCTCCTTCGTTAAAAACATTTGTCTGTTTCCCTGGCGTTCTATATAGGTAAACTGATCTTTGATGGACATCAATCCTGTTTCTTTTCATCTACACTTCTGATCATTCCTTTCTTTTTATGGTCTTTTTTTTTGGAGGGCATCACTGTCCTCTGGAAGGAGTGGGAGGCCCAGCCTTGCTCCTGGGGAGCTGCTGCTGGATTTGAACCTTCAACCCTGTGGGCCGCAGTCCCGCACTCAACCACTACACCACCTGGACTCAACCCCCTTTTTCTGATCTTATAATATGTGCTAGTGAGGAACTTTAATAGAAAATTGCCTAGAGAGGGTTCTAGTCCACCTGTCAGTTCTTGTCCATACTGTTACTATGTCGGTTCCGACTCATAGTGACCATGTATATAACAGAACCACTGTCTGATCCCGTGTCATTCTCACAATTGCTGTTATGTTTGGGTCCATTGCTGCAGCGACTGTGTCATTCTCTCTCATCGAAAGTTCTCCTCCTTCTTCTTCGCTGTCCCTCTACCCCACATGGTGTCCTTTTCCCGATGTTGGTCTCTCCAGGTAGCATGTCCCAAGTACCTAGGACGAAGTCTCTATATGTTTGCTTCTGGCTGTACTTTCTCTGAGACACCTATTTTTTCTTTTGGTAATTCTTGATGTTTTCAGTATGCATTATGCCAACACCAGAATTCAGCAGCATCAAATCTCAGCAGCAAGGAACATATAGATTCTATTCAATGTAAGTATATTAAGGGTTTTGAGCAACCTTGTATCTAAAAAATGAATCGCTAACTTTGCTACACGTTAGGCATTCTCCTAAGTGCTACTAGTATTACTATTATTCTGTAGTTGAGGAAACTGAGGGACAGAGAGGATATGTTATGTTACTGTTCTAAACCACATGGCTAATCACTCAGGATGGTAGGAGTCTGTACTTTTAACCACAATATCAAACTAAGTCATGCTAAGTCAACATTTTATTTTAATGCTTGAAGCAGCAGATCTAATGGCAATGTCCCTTACCTATACTAAAATAGAAAGTATTGTAGATGATATTGTTTTGACTTTTTTAGGGAAATATACAACATCAGAAATCATACATTTATGGAAATATAAAAAGAGGTCTCCACTAGCCAGTTCATGTCTCCATCTTCTTATTCCAGTACAATCATATGTAATATAAGTGGGTTAGGTTTCTCAAATGGAAATCTAAAATAGAGTCCATAGTTTGCCAGGCTTGTGTACTATTGAGTTGATGTACTTTTCTCCAGAGAGTTAAAATCAGGACTTGTATCTACAGAGTCTAGCTAGTTTATAAAGATTCATACTGCCTTTTCCAAAATTGGTGTGGACACCTCCCCCCCCATCTGTATTGTACTAATGAATCCTTACTGGTTCAGTGAGTTAAATGTTGGGCCACTTACCGGAAGGTTGGAGATTCAATTCCACCAGCTACTCCATGGGAGAAAAATGAGGCAGTAGAATCTGACTCTGGTGGATGCCAGGCAGCCGGACTGACACAGAGTGTCAGCCCAAAAGGTTGTGCTGAATTGTGAACAGCACCAGCTCATTAATGTTTCTATTTGGAATTCATTATTTAACTGGCAAAATAGAAATAAGAACCTTTTTCACTAAGGTATAGTACCATCAATATAGGGGAAACATATTTAAGCTCCTATCAGGTACTGCATTTGCAACACACGTGTAAGTTGGAAGTTTCAACTAGAGGTGATACCACCAAAATGAATCCCACAGAGGACACTTGGCTATATTCAGTAGCAAACACTGTTTATTTGGAATGAGGAATTTCATCAAACAGCTATAGTTTAAGTGGTTCACTATGCTTCCCCAAAAGTTGTCATGATTTGGAAATTGTATGGAATTAGTGTCATAAATGTTTTACAGTAAACATGAGGGTGAGTAAAATTTTATTATTAGACAATCCATTTCTTCCACCCAAACTTTAAAAATGGTTGAAGAAATTCCTAAAGGACATGTATTTGCAGCTAGACCAGGAGATGTACAGTGAAGTTGGAAACATGGGAAATTTAGGACAGATTATCCATCAAGACTAGTAATAGGAGTGGTAATACCAGGAGGGTGGAGAGATGGTGGAATAGAAAGGGAGAAGCAATTTCAGGGATCTACTTGTAGCTTCCTCTCTGGGATACGGACAACAGGGAAGTGAGTATTGGGATACATTGGACGGTGTACAGCATGCAGATAATAGCAATTTTTAAGTTACTAAGAGTTCTTGGGGGAGGGGGAAGGAAGGGAAATACAGGGAGCTGATACTGGGGACCTAGATGGAGGGAGGATGTTTTGAGAGTGATGATGGCAATAAGTTTGTAAATGTGGCCTGCATACAATTGATGTTTGTGTGGATTGTGATGAGATTTGTATGAGTCCCCAATAAAATGATTCATTAAAAAAAGGAGGAGGGAGAGAGAAGAAGTGTATGCCAAGGGCTCAAGTGGAAAATATTTCAAAATGAATATAGTAATATGTGTACAAATATGCTTGACACAAAGGATGTATTAAATGTTATAAGACCTGTAAGAGCCCCCAATAAAATAATTGGAAAAAAAAGAATATGGATTTGACTGAGTGCAAAATTATTAGTGTAACCTATGAGAACCCATTTCCTCATCTGTGGCTGGATAGAGTAAATGAAGAAGAGATGAGACTAAAGAGATAAATAGATAGTAAATAACTGACAGACCTGTAAGCAATGTACTAACTAAAGCGAGGAATCAAGAGGAGGAAGTGAATTGCTCTACTTGGGAATCTTTGAGGATGCTTTCACAGAAGAGATGACCTTTCAGCTCTGTTTTCAAGAACATGTAAGAGTTGATTGGGATAGTTGTTGATCATCCTGGTAAAAGCATTCTCAGAAGAGGGAGCTGCACATGCACAGGCTCATACATTTAAACATAACCTGTTTGGGTGATGAGACCTTAGATGTTTCAATGGGATTGAGTATGTGTGACTGGGATGCTACAGGAGGAGAGAGGTCATAAGCAGTCAACAAAAGAGAAGGATGAGGTGCTAGAAAAGTTAGATGATAAAGTGATTTGAAACTTCCAGGTTGCTGAGGTTGCCCTTGTCCTCTAAGACAATGGAGAGTCAATGTAGACTTCAAAATAAGCAAGTAACATGGTTTGCTTCACTCTTTGGAGAGCACAAACAGTATCTCTCCCTTTGTTATTTATCCAGACTGGAGTCAGATTGTGAGAATTTGAATCCTGGAATGATCTGTTATGTTCTATTGGACCTTGGGAAAATCACTTAAGCACTGAAAGATATATTAATTAATACCTCCTACAGTGGAGCCTGGTGAGGATTAAGAAATAATCTGTGTCACAGGTTTATAACATAAATGAATATCCTTTTTGTTTTTGTGTAGGATACTCTGCAATATCAATCTTGGATGTTCTCAAGGGTGATATGTATTGTGCCTACTTGGGGCATAGTGCATGGCTGGGGTGGGCATGGCAGCATGTCACCAAACTCCCTCTCCAGTGCAGGACTTGTTGTGTCAGTTGAGAGATGCCTTGTTCCAGGAACCTTAATTGCAAGGAGTAATCAATTTTGAGATAGCAGCCTGGTAATAGGATCTCTGAGGAGAACAAACAGTTTGCCCTCACCTACTGATCTGAGGGTTGGGAGTTCGAATTCACTCAGCAGTGTGCCACTCTGCATCCATAAAGATTTTAGCCAAGAAAATGCTATAGAATAGTTTTTCTCAGCTAAACCCCTGTGGCGTAGTGGTTCTGTGCGGAACTGCGGCCCACTGGGTTGGCGGTTCAAATCCAGGAGCAAGGCTGGGCCTCCTACTCCCAACAGAGGGCAGTGATCCCCCCTCAAAAAAAAACCGTAGACAAAACAAAAGCAGAATACTTTTTCTTTGCAATATGTGGAGCTGGTCTGTGTTGGGCCTGACTTCCGAGGTTTGATCTTTTTCATCTAGTTTGATGGATTCTATATGACATGGTAGAGGTGGGCCACTGTGTGGGGAAAGTATCCCTTCAGGGACCCCTGTGGGTTGGGCAAGGCTATCACTGAGATGCATCACAGCCAGACTCTCTGCTTCCTTCAACCACCTCCCATGTTGGCTTCTCCCAAGAGGCTCATTAGTAAACAGCCTGCATCTTGGCATTCATATGAGAGCTCACTTCCTACGGAAATGCAACGGGGATGTTTAGTAAATACTCAATGTTAGGGAGAGTGAGTGAATAGATGAGTGATGCTCATTTTACTATTCTCCCCGCCCCCCGCTGAGTATGAAAATGATCCTGCCTTCATCTCTATGGGATTGTTGTAATCCAAGTTCTGTGAAAGGCAACTATACTGTTCTGTTAGAGTGTAAGTCAAAAAGTCTTGTTATGCAGGCTCCAGTTCATACATGCCAGGGTTTATTTCAATTTAAATGTGTTTAAACATGTCACATCTATCTGTTGAAGTCCACAGATAAGGTCTTTCAATAACACACATTTCTTTTAGTCTTGCGTCCCACCCCCAAAAGAAACCCTCACTACCATCGAGTAGATTCCAGCTCTTGGTGACCCAGTCGGACAGAACAGATCGGCCCCAGTGGGTTTCCAAGATTGTAAGTCTTTACAGGAATAGAAAGCGACATCATTCTTCGTGGAGTGGCTCATGGTTCTGAACTCCTGATCTTGTATTTAACAGCGCTATGCATAACCACTATGCTACGATGGCTCCCCTCAGTATTGTTAGGGTATCTTTTAAAAAAAAAGACCTAATGTAATGGTTTTCAAGAGAATCTGCTGGGCCACCTGTATTCAAAGTAGAGAGGCCAGCTCAGAAGGTTATAGGAACTATCTCTTAGAATTCCAAAGGGGTACTCTAGATACAGTTTCTTGAAGAACACAGGATGATCACAGGGGGGTTATTAGAAAGAAGTTTACCTTTTAAAAGTTTTTACAGTGAAAACCACACTGTGATAAAGAGCAGGAAAGTGGTCCTGAGGAGTTTTTGAAATCATAACAACGCACCCATTCATGCTTAGAGGAGAGCCAGGGCTGTGTTCTAAGACACTTTTTGGGGAAACCTTACCCCATCCAACCTACAGGTCTGATCTTGCCCCTGCAGATTCTTCGTTTGTTTCCCAAACTCCAAGATTATTGAAAAGGGACACAATTTGAATCCCTTGATGATTCCCAAATTGCCATTTTGATATCATGGATTTTAAAGAGTAAACAAATTGGAGTGGGGAGGGAATTAGATAAATGGAAACAGCCCCTTTAGAAATATGTAGAACTATAGGGAGAATATATTAAAAAAGCAATAGCTTCTCAATTTGGTATTTTTGTTTAAAAACGGTTTATATGATTTTGTAACAGTACATGCTGACTTACTCTCCTATATAAATACAGGTAAATATTGGTTTCTCTGCTTATAAATAAGCCATGATCATTATGAGACTCACTATGAGAGAAGAATGGTTGGTTTGTTAGAGATCTCCACGATAATATAAAAAGAAAATTTGTAATAAGCTATATCTCACTGCCATCAAGCTGATTCCAACTCAATAGTGATGCTGTAGGACATGGTAGAACATCCTCTGTGGTTTCTGAGACTAACTCTGTGGGTCTAGAAAACCATATCTTTCTCCCTTTGAATGGCTGGTGGTTTTTGAGCTTCAGATGTTGAAGTTAGCAACCCAATGCAAAAACACTATGCCACCAGAGCTCTTAAAGCTGTATGGAGTACAAGAATTTTTTGAAAATATTATATGAAGTAAAACCACTGAACACACTATATAAAAATTGAGTTTCCTAGTATTCCTCTTGGTAGGAAAGGATCTTTACTTTCTAGCTTGTATTATATTACTGTATACAACTAACCAACTTTAATTATATTGAAGTATGCAAAGTGTTGCTGCCAGTTCTGACTCTTGAGAACCCAATGAGCAATGGTTGAAGTTGACTGACATGAAAGGATCTATGACCATTTTCACTAGTGGATCAATGGACTTGTGAGTAGATAAGGACTTGTACTGAGTCAATTGTTTGCTCTTTTAAAAAAATAATTTTATTGGGGGCTCTTACAGCTATTGTAACATTCAGTACTTCATCTGTATCAATAGTTTGCTCTTATCTAAAGATTATATTTTAATAATGGAAACATGATTTTCATAGCATTCTGAAGACAGTATCATCTGGATATCATGGGAGTTCAGATTAAGAATTGTTAAGATTTTGACTAACAGAACAAAAATTGTAGGAAACTCCCAATTTAACAGAATTTAACTTTTTTTGTTTTTTATGATCATTTACAAAAACATATTTTTCTTTTTAGAAAATATCTCATATTATTGGGGGTTCATGTAACACTTATCACAATCCATACATGCATATATTGTGTCAAGCACCTTAATACACCTGCTGCCATCATCATTCTCAAAATGTTTACTTTTTACTTGAGCCTGTGACATCAGCTCTTCATCTTTTATCTTTTCTCCCCACTCCCCACTCACTCATGAACCCTTGATAGTTTATAAACCATATTTTATCATATATTACACTGCCCAACATGTCCCTTCACCTACTTTTCTGCTGTCCATCCCCCAGGAAGAAGATTATATGTAGATCCTTATAATCAACTCCCCCTTTCTCCTCCACCTTCCCCCCACCCTCCTGGTGTCTCCGTTCTCACCATTGGTTCTGAGGGGTTAATCTGTCCTAGATTCTCTATATTTCCAGTTCCCATCTGTACCAATATACCTCTTCCAGTCTAGTTGGATTTGTAAGGTAGAATTGGAATCATGATAGTTGGGCGGAAAACCTTTAAGAACTAGAGGAAAGCTGTAGGCTTCATTGTTGCTTCACTGCTCCCTGACTGGCTTGTCTCCTCTCCACAAGCCTTCTGTAAGGGGATGTACAATTGCCCACAGATGGATTTTGAATCCTCTCTCTACATTTCCCTTCATTCACAATGATATGATTCCTGTTCCTTGATGCTTGATACCTGCTCCCTTAGACCCCTTCATCCATGTGGGTTTTGCTGCCTCTGTGCTAGATGACCTGTTATTAGCCTTTAAGACCCCAGCCACTTTATCTTTTGGTTGCCGGACTCCATCAGCTTTCTCCTCCACATTTGCTTATGAACCCATTTGTCTTCAGCAATCATATCAGGAGGGTAGGCACACAATGATATGATTTTTGTTCTTTGGTGCCTGATACCTGATTCATTTCACACCTCATGATTGCACAAGCTGGTGTGCTTCTTCCATAGGGGTTTTGTTGTTCCTGAGCTAGATGGCCACTTGTTTATCTTCCTGAGCTAGATGGCTGCTTTTTTACCTTCCTTCAAGCCTTTAAGACCACGGACACTACATCTTTTGATAGCTGGACAACATCAGCTTTGTTCACCATTCTTGCTCATGTCCCCACCAGTCCTCAACAATTGTATTGGGAAGGTGAGCACAAAGTGATTTAGTTTTTTTCCTGTTTGATTCTAGAGACCTGATTCCTTTGACACCCTTTGACCACACTCGCTGGTGTGTTTCTTCTGTGAGGGTTTGGTTTCTTCTCAGCTCGATGGCCCTTTATTTATCTTCAAGCCTTTAAGATTCCAGATGCGATATCTTTTGATAGCTGGGTGCCATCAGCTTTCTTCACCACACTTGCTTATGCACCCATTTGTCTTCACTGATCACATCACTTAGGTGAGCATCATGGAATATCCCAGTTTAATAGAACAAAGGGTTCTTGCATTGAGGGAGTACTGGAGTGGAGGCCCAAGGTCCATCTGCTACCTTAATACTATACCTATAAATATATGCACATAGATTTGTTTCCTCATCATCATAAATAATTATATTTACATATGTACATGCCTGTATTTAGACCTCTATAAATGTGCTTTACCTCCTAGTTCTTTCCTTTATTTCCTTTTAACTTCCTCTTTTCCCACTATCATGCTCAGTCTTCATTTGAGTTTCCGTACTTCCTCTCAGTTACATTATCCTTGCTCAAGCCTTTGCAGGCCTCCCACACCTTCCTTGCCACTGATTCTGGACTATTTGTTGTTCTCCCAAGCTTAAGCCTGTCCATACCATCTACTTTACCCCCCTTTTACTTCCCCAAGAAATTGATTTTTATTTGCAGTGGGTTGTGTGTGCTTCTATATTTAGAGTTCACTGTGTGAAATAACTTCCAGGTTACAGTTGAATAAAACCCCATAGTAAAACCAGAAATATAGATAAAATACTAGGTTCTGAATATATTTGTTCAAAATGGAAATTCCTTCTGTTCCCAAAACAATTTACTAGATACATACAGTGTAATTACATGTCAAAATTTTCTTTTCCAATTTTAATACATGGAAACAATTTTTTTTACTATTTAGTGATTATTTGGAAACTGGCCAACTAGGAATCATATGTCAACTGCTGAACATCCTACTCAAAGTCTCCTCTGCACAAGAAGCTTAGGGAGTGTTGAAACATAAATCTATTAGAGCTGGATAATCATCAGAACAGTGGCCAGATGTCTATCAGATGCTCAGAACACAGTTGCAGAAGTGCAAAGCCATTTGTTTTTCTTAGCAAATTAAATACATTTGTTGTGGAATTTTAAAGCATGATTTTGTTCAATGTAGGTAGTATAGGACATACCATGTGAATCAGCACACCAATGTAGACCTGTAGTTGGAATGTGTTTGCAAAAGGCAAAAAAAAGCCTAGAGCATATGACATGTTTATGAACTTGGCATTTTCAAGGTCATTTTGAGAGAGTCTGAGGGTGTGGCCTGTCGTGTTCTTCACTCTTTGTTCCTGGTTCTATATCATTGGTGCAGCTGCATTCCCACAATCCCTATTTTGGTTTAGGCTTTGTGATTTAACTTGAATAATAGAATAAGGTGAAAATAACAATGTGTCAGTTCCAAGCATGCATCTCAGGAGGTGAGCATTCTTTCACTAGTTCCTGGATCTCTACCATTGCCTAGAGAACATTGCTCAGACTAGCCCACTGGACACAAAAGAAGGATGAGCAGAAGGAGAGTCCAACCTAGCCTATTAGATTTCACCTGAGCTATCCATCCTATCCCACTCCAACTCAGCCAATATCTAGATGGGGGAACAAGTATAGTTGAGATGATAGATTATAGTCCAAACAAGCTCACTTCAGTTCATTAAATCCCAGATGTCTAAGTGGGCACAATGGAAATCAGTAAAGCTTCTCAGCTGAGTCCAGTCTAGATTAGCTGACCTTCACATGTGTGAGTTAAATGAATGCTCATCACTGGATGCCAAGGAGAGTGTGTAGTTCTCACAATGTTCTTATGGTTGTAGATAACTGGTAAGTTGTGTACAAGATGTGTAAAAGTTGTATAATAGAACATGAACTATATGGTCAACAGTGGAGACCAAACAGACTGATGGAATTTTATGTAGATATATCCAATCAGAAGGCTCTCATTTCCCTCTCAGTCTACTTATTCGAACTCTAAAATTTAATCATACTGGGCTGAGCCCTGGTGACGTAGTGGTTGTGCGTGGAACTGCGGCCCACTGGGATGGAGGTTCAATTCCAGCTCCACAGGAGCAAAGGCTGGGCCTTCTACTCCCACCACCAGAGGGCAGTGATGCCCCCCCCAAAAAAAGTCCCAAAATCATACTAAGATATGTTGTTTGGGAAGAATTCAATCAACTAATATTGTCTTTAAATCAATGTCACTACTCTTTAATTAATTGTAAGCCCTTCATTTTGAATTTTGAAAGCAGTATTTGCCTTTCCTCACAGTTTTGTTAGTTTTGTTAGATTCCATTGTCTACACCAGAACAGAACACTGTCTAGTCCTGTGCCAAATGCACAATTGTTTTGTTTGGGCCCAATGTTTCAGTCATTGTGTCGATCTATCTCGGTGAGGGTCTTCCGCCTTCTTGCCACCCTTCTGTACCAAGCAGGATGCCCTTTTCAGGCACTGGTCTCTCCTGACAATATGTCTAAAGTGCTTGAGATGGAGTCACACCACCTTCATGTCTAATGGGAATTTTGGTTGTACTTATTCCAAGACAGATTTGTGTTGTGTGTTTTGAAAGTCCATGGTACTTTCCTTTTGTGTCCCCCATGGTTTTATTTTTTTTGGGGGGGGGGGGGCATCACTGCCCTCTGGTGGTGGGAGTAGGAGGCCCAGCCTTTGCTCTGGTGGAATCACTGCTGGAATTGAACCTCCATCCCAGTTATGCACACAACCATTACACCACAGGGGCTCAACCTCCCATGGTTTTATTGACACACGATTTACATATCAGATTGTGGCCCACTGAGTTGGCAGTTCAAATCCAACAGCAGCTCTCCAGGAGCAAAGTCTGGGCCTCCTATTCCCACCAGCGGGCAGTGATGCCCCCCAAATTTACATATCATACAATTCAGTAGTTCATCCATTCATTCATATAAAGAAGAATTGTACAATCTTTATGAAATCAATTTTAGAACATCCACCAGTGGTTAAATTGCCCTTAAAATGAGTTGTGAAATCACAATCAGTTCTCCTTTTCCTCTTCCACCTCCACTGTTTGCTCCCTAAGTCTCCTTTGCCTCCCTATCACCCTCCCCCAACCCCTACATCCCCTATAAACCCTTGTATCAGTTATTATGACTAAGCATCCACTCCTCCTGTGCTTCACAAACTGGGAAACCAAATAGAAACAATAAAAATCAAAATTGAAATAAGGTGGTAAGGATAAAATAATAATAATAATAATAATAATATAGACAAATATACAAATAATGAGTAAGAAAAAAGGACCCCAATAACATTCAATGAGACAGGATATACATTTCTGCCATGGAACAAGTAAGAGATACTTGCATCAAGAACAAATTAAGACCAGGCCTATAGGGTGGTCAACTAGCCATGTATAGCATTTAGTCTAACTTATCAATATTACCATGGCTTTTGCCTAATAATAAGGCTGTTTGAAACTCTTGTTTGTGACTTGAGCGGATCTGCCAGCAGCTCAGTTTGACTAGATACTCTGCAGATAGATTTTGGTATCCCGTTGTCCTCTCTAGCTTTTTACAAATTGGATGTTCATAATTTTAGCTCGATACTTTTTCCTTTACCATATTCAAAATTTTTAATTGTCATATTTGGATCACACAAGCTGGTATGCTTCTTCTCTGTGGACTTAGCTGACTCCTCACTTGCATGGCTACTTGTTTGAATACAAGTCTTTAGAACCCCAGACACTACTTTGATTTATAGCCCAGCACCATCTACTTACTTTGTCGCACTTTGCTGTAGCAACCATTTTTTCAGTGATCGTTGCATAAAAGTATGTATTGAGCAGATTCGTGCTACAAGAACTAACTGTTCTTGAATTGGACTAGAGTTAAGTAGGAGCCCAGACTCCATCTGCTTGTCCATGGGGTTTGCATGTCTCAGGTTTACTTTGGCAGTTGTACCATGATAAAATCAAAATCCTTTAAGATGAACTGCATCAATGACAGTCATAAGCCAACTAGCAAGCAAACAGGACACACACACATGCATGCATACATGCACACACGTGCACACACATACAAACACACACACAAAGCAAGCTACAAGCAGGAAAGCAAAAATCCATATAAACAAAGAAGTAAAGTATTATCAATCACCCCTCTTGGGTATAAGTTGATTGTACCCAATGACCCAGTACTCCAGACACTGTTGGTATGATGAGTCAATGAGAGTACAGTTGCACCCTTTTGCTCTACACAGTTTGGTCTCCCATTTGATTGGACTCTGTTGACTCTGAGTATGGGGTTTGATGTCAGGACGGTGGGGGTGACTTTATGGATCAATTCTTGCAACTGCTGACCCCTGCTCAACAGATCAGAACCAGTCATTTCACTGTAAGGTGGGGATTGAGATACTACATGTATACTGATCCATGGTCCCTTTCCATTGAACACCCACTGAACTGAGGGTTCCCCCCAAAGTTCTGTCACTGCCACTTCTTCAGTCCACTCTGTGCTTCCTTTCCCAAGTACCCTAGTCCTCAGTCCAAAGGTGCAGAAAACTTCTAGGTAGGGTTCAGGTCATTCAAAAGTGCCTCTGTTAAGACCTTCTGGTATAGCCCCTGCATTGTGCCTTCCTGCCTGCCAGTTGGCTTCCATGACCAGCCTGATGCCTAGTCGTGGTGTGGTTCAACAAGTGTGGGGTAGAAACGAGTTCGTAGTTTCTATCTAGGTACCCAAAATCGAGAGCATTGCCTGCCTAGGTTCTCAGCACTCATTGGTTAGCATCCCTTCCTGCAGTGGGGTTAGTTCTCCCCAATCACCCACCACACTCACTAACAGAACTATCAGCATCTCCTCCAGAATGTAGATGGTCTCTCTCCTGTCTGGGCTTGAATTTCTGGAAAGTTTTTCCTTCCATTCTGTGGGATAGGCAGTGGAATTTATTAGCACAAGCCTTGTGCCCATGTTGTATAACCTCAAGTGGATGGCCATATCCCAATTGCTCCTTCTTGATGGCATGACCCAAATCAGGGTGAGGTCTCCTCCTTCAAGTTGACTCTTGTGAAGTGCACATAGGGAGGTGGTATATTGTTCATGGCTGGTGGGTAGCCTTCTCTTCTTCTGGAGAGCTGCTGCTCGATTTGAACTGCCAACCCATTGGGCCGCAGACCCACACACAGACACTACGCCACCAGATCTCACCCCTTCTCTCCTTTTGTTCAGAAAAAGGAGATTCCTAAGATCTATATAATTGTGTTTTCTTCTTCTAGCAGTGGACTCACACAATACTTGTCCTTTTGGGACTGACTTAATTTACTCAGCATAGTGTTTTGCAGGTCCTTCCGTTTAGTGGTGTTTCATGCTTTCATCACTGTTTTTTATGGTACATTGCATGTACCAGTTTTTTTTATCCATTCTTCCTCTGTTGGTTATGTGGGCTGCTTCCAGTTTCTCTCTGTTGTGAACTGAGTGGCTATGAACATGGGAGAGCACACCTACAGTAGTATTGTATCTGTTATTTCTTTAGGATTTATATAGTGATATTGCTGGATCATATGGGATTTAAATTTTCAGATGCTTTGTCACCATATGAGTTTGCACAGTGGCTCTATGTATCCACAAGTCCACCAGCAGTGTATAAGAGCTCCAGTATTTCCACATCCTCTCCAGGAGTTGTTTTCTTTTTTTTTTATGTGAGCAAGCATTGTAGGTGTAAAATGTGTATTTCATTGTGGTTTTAATTTGCATCTCTCTGATGGCTACTGATCATGAGTGTTTTTGCATATGTTTGTTAGCCATTTGTTCTTCATTTTGGGTGAATTGTCTGTTCTTATCTTTTTCCTATTTCTTAATTGGGTCTCTTGTTATTTTCTCACTGAACTGTTGTAGAATTTGGTATATTTTGATAATCAGTCCTTTGATGTGTAAAAAAAATTCTCTCATACTATGGGCTCTTGTTTCACTCTCTTGATGAAGTCTTATGGTGTGCATAAATGCTGTAATTTCAGCATGCCCCAGTCATCTATTCTGTCTTCTGCCGAATGTGCCTCCTCTATTATACTTGATAGTCTATGTATGCCCTGAAATAGGACCCTTAAGTTTGCTCCAGCCTTCTCATTGATAATTTTGAGTGTTGGGAGGTTTACACTTAGGTCTTTAATCCATCTTGAGTTTGTATTTGTTCATGGGGCAGGTTTGGGCCTTATTTCCTTTTGCTGCATTTGGAATTCAATTTGTCCAACAACAGTTGTTGAAGAGGCTGTCTTTTCTCCCATTGGATAGTTCTAGGTCCTTTGTCAAAGATTAGATGGCTGTAGGCAGATGCCTATATTTGAGTTTTCAGTTCTGGTCCATTGGTTCATATATCTCTCCTTGTACCAGTACCAGGCTGTTTTAACTACCATGGTTATGTAGTGAGTTTTTACATCAGGCAGTGCAAGGTCTATTACTTGGTTCTTCCTTTTAAGAAGTTATTTGCTAATCCTGGGCCTTTGCCCTGTCAATATGAGATTGATAATTAGTTTTTCCACTTAAATAATTTATTTGGGATTTGAATTGGTGTTGAATTGTATCTCTAAGGCTGAGCCCCGGTGGCGTAGTGGTTGTGCGCGGGACTGCGGCCCACTGGGATGGAGGTTCGATTCCAGCTCCTTAGAGCAAAGGCTGGGCCTCCTACTCCCACCACCTGCGGGCAGTGATGCCCAAAAATAAAAAAAAAAAGAATTGTATCTCTAGGTTGTTTTAGGAGTATTGTTATTTTCATATTAAGTTTGCTTATTCGTGAGCATGGGGTAGTCTTCCATTTCTATAGGTTCTTTTTAGTTTCTTCTTTTTGAAAAAAATCAATCATCTTATGGGGGAGGTTCTTAAAAATATTATAACAATCCATCAATCAATTGTATTAAGCACACTTGTACACATGTTGCTATCATTTCCAAACATTTCTACTTCAGCTCTTGGTATCAGCTCCTCGTTCTCCCCTTTCTCCTCAGCCTCTCACCCTTGTGTTTCCTTGATCATTTATATTTTATTATTTTGTGGTTCACACTGTCCATCGTCTCCCTTCACCCACATTTCTGTTATTCATCCCCCGGGGTAGAATAGAGAGGACCATACATCCAACTTTGTGATGGGTTCCCCTTTTCATCCCCCTTTCCCCCCTCTTCTTCCCCTCATGATATCACTGTGCCCACAACTATTCCTGAGGGTTTTATCTATCTTGAATTCTATGTGTCAAGAATATTATTTCTGATAGTAATAATCTGTAATTTTTTTCTGTATAGTTCATGTATTTCTTCTGTTATGTTTGTTCGGTTTGTAAGTATTTAATCTTTTGTGTGTTCATTGCAAATGGCATTGATTTCTTAATGTCTTTTTTGTGGTTCTCTTTGATGACATACAGGAATACAATTGATTTCTTGTTATTAATTTTGTATCCTGTTACCTTGCCAGATTTTTTTTATTATGTCCAGCAGGCTTTTCTTCGGAACTTCTGCATTTTCTTTTTTTATGTATAGAAAAGAGCTTTATATCAAAGAGTAGTTTTATATTAAGAAATTATACCAGCCCAGTCCACATCAAGTGTATAAGTTTGATGCTAGTTCATGGATTCCTTTTCAGACTCACCCAGCACATGCAATGATGTTGAATGCAGGAAGGTCACAGGCCAGTGGGTGGAAAGTCTTATGGGTCCAATGGCAGTGGATGCATCTCCATGGCTCTGGCTGCCATTCAGCTTCTCAGCAGGAAGACCAAGGGAGAGGGAGAGATGGTGTTTTCTCTATATAGGATCATATCATTTGCAAATAGGGGATGTTTCACTTTTACTCTGTCTCTTGGTATTCCCTTGATTTATTTTCATTTCTGATGGCTCTAGCTAAAACTTCCAGCATGATGTTGAATAAGAGTGGTGATAGGGGACATCCTTGCCTGATCCTTGTTTCCCGTGGAAATGGTTCTAGCTTCTTCCCATTGAGCATGATTTGGTTGTTGGTTTCTCATATATGGCTTTTATTATATTGAGGAAGTTTCCTTCTATTCCTATTTTGTTGAGTGCTTTGAGAGATATATCTATCTATGTAAATAAATATGTAATTTTCCCTGCTCTTACATGTACCCACATCCTGACTCAGGATGAATTATGAGAGTACTGCAAATATTATAAAGAGGATGGGGTTGGAGTTTAGGAATGTGAGACACTAGGACCCACACCTTGTCCTGAGGGGTGTGGCAGGATTCCTTGGAGTAGCAGTCTCTTGCACAGTTGGGGACAGTGTTTGGTGGTATGTTGTTTAACTACTTTGTGGTTTTGTAGTGTGTAAGAATAGGGTTGAGTTTCAGGGTAGGGGGATGAGTTTAATGTATGGTGTGGCATGTCCTGTATTCTTGGGATTTTTGTTAATTACCTTGATATAGTAGAGTTCTGGTGGATCAAGTCAGATGGAATGGGATTTGCTTTTTTCAGATGGCGGGTTAGCCATGTGGTTGTGGGGTGTGGGTTCCATTCCTATCACCTGCCTAGGTAGCCTAGGAGGATGGAATAAAGCAATGACCTACTCAGTGGGTTGATGTCTTAGAGAGGCTTGGTGTACTGACTAGCTGGAGATGTGGGCTGTGAGCAGACCTTTGGGTCTCCAGAACTGTTTCCAGCCAAAACTTAGAAAATTTGCTACACTTGTAGAAGATACCGATTATAAAATCTGGTTGTCTCTCTCTGCTCTGTTATACTAAAACTTTGTCAATGAGCCAAGTGTGGAATGGCAGAAATCTAGGGGAGTTGAAAAGTACACAAGAGAAAGGCACAGCGTGGCTATGTTTTTTAAGGTCTCGGGCATTTGGTATTGATTGGGGGACTGTGCCACACTGAGTGGGGTTGGAGCTCATAGGACTTGTGGTCTCCACTCAATGCTGACTCTCAGGTGCACTGTTGAATCACCCCGTCACTCCGCAGTAGGCTGTGTTGTCCCGGCTACTAGGGTTTCTGGTCTGTGGAGTCTCCACCTGAGTTCTTATGGTTTGGACAAAGGACTGAAGCTACTTCAATTTTGATGCACTTAGGGCTGATCTCTTAGAACAAGGTCTCTGCCATTTTACCTCCTTTCACTCCCAGGTAGCTCCTCTGCACACACCTGGGAATTTGTGCTCCAATGGCCAAATTCCAGAGGAAAATGACCACGGGATTTCTAACACGCAGATATAGCTGCTCTCTAATTTTAGTACATTTATGCTGGTGACCTCGTGGTCTGAAAGCATGGACCATCACATTCAGTGACTCTTTGGCTGTTCCTTGCAAGTTGCTGCCATACTTGCCGCACAGCCACCATCTTGAACTCTCTCCTGCAATGTTCTCCTCAGCTCTAGAACTCCATCATTTCTCCCATGCGCTTTAGCCGCTTCATGGTTGTGAGGGGATTTCAGAGGCTCTTTGGACATCCACTTTGATTGTTGCTTTCTCTCCTATCTTCTTAGTGCCCGTTGGCATTCTTCCAAGGTGTTGTTCTCGATGTCCTCCCACGGCTCATCAGCACGCCTGTCCTAGTAAGCATTAAATTTGCTCCTGAGATGTTCTCCAAATTCAAGTGCCAGAGATTCCAGGTCATATTTTGACCCTCATGAACTTGTTTTCATTTTTTTCAGTTGTACATGAGCTCATATAGGAACAATGGAGAGTCTGTCCACAGTCACTTCCTGGCCTGGTTTAGCCACTAAGATTCAGCTTCTCCATCTTCTCTTCTCATAGATGAAGCCAATTGGATTTCTCTCTTGTCCATCTGGGGAAGTGCATATGTACAGTCATCATTTTTTGTTGCAAAAAAAAAAAAGAATTGGCTATGATCAACTCATTGGTCTTGCAAAATTCCATCATGTGATCTCTGGTGTTACTTCTATTACCAAGTTTTTTTTTTTTTTAGGCATCACTGCCCTCACGTGGTGGGAGTACGAGGCCCAGCCTTTGCTTCTGGGAGCCGGAATTGAACCTCCATCCCAGTGGGCCGCAGTCCCGCGCACAACCACTACGCCACCGGGGCTCAGACTATTACCAAGTTTATATTTTCGAAATACTTTTCCTTCCTCATTTCCAATTTTTGTATTGCCATTGCCCATATTTATCCATACGTCTTGATTGTGTCAACTTTTGACTGAAGACTTTGGTAGAATTCTTCAATTTTGGCATCACTAGGTTTTGTGATCTGTACGTAAATTTGAATAATCCTGGTATTGAATGAATTTCCTTGAACTTGGAGATAGAGAATCCTCTCCCAGACAGTACTGTACTTCAAGGCTAACTTTCAAATGTCCTTTTAAAACATTAACACAAAGTCAATCTCTTGAAAATTAATGGGCACTGGAAAAGGGCATTAAGATGAAAAAAATTATCTGGCAGGATCCAAGAAGTATATTGCCTTCAAGAAAGATTAAAGAAATGTCTTAGAACATAGTGGGGCAATTCTTGTTTTCACCAAAACTTCAAAATGGCAACCTGATCTTGAAGAGATTTTCGGTGACATATCCAAAACACTAGGTAATGGAGACAGGTGAGAAAAAGTAGAATGAACTACAGAATACAAGTATCCATGGTCCACTCTTTCCCTGACATGGGTGACATCATCCATCAGGAAAGAACACGTGGCATTGTGGTGGCCCAAAGTGGCAAATCAGTTAGGAAAGCTTTTCAAATAGCATTGAGGAAATGTGCCCCTTCTCCAATCAGGCATTTTGACCTCTCTGGTGTCCCCTCTTCCCCTGCAAGTTGCTATGGGAGGGGTGCTCTGTGATGTCTGAATCCCTCCAAGGCTCTCAGGAGTGATGGTGTTGCCATGTTAACAGGCCAAACAAAGCTGATATGCGTTACTCCACATCGCCTCAGAGAGTATGTTGAAGGAGATCAGGAGACTAGGGAGAAGTTCACTGTTGGTTCCAGTATGAAAAGAGGGACTGAGAAGGAAGACGTGATTCTGAACACATCATAACCTGCCATAGAAAAGGATCAAACAGTCATAGTGGAAAATCAAACCACAGCAAACACTGGTGGGGTGAGAAGAGCAAGAACCCACGTCCATACAGGATTATGGGCAAGTACAAGATCAGATGGTCTGATGCTCTTCATTTACTTCTTCTTCACATGATGCCACACCCTTCCGCCATCCCCAACATTCCGACCTTCTATTTGCATGTCATATACCCTATTACCAACCTATCCCCCTCTCGATAATTCCCTTGCTACCCAGTCCCATTTTCTCTCAAATTAATAGTCTCTTGCTATTTTTCTGTTCCTGAACAGAGAAAAAAACCAATAAAGGACCAGAGCAAAAAAATCAGAAACAGTAAGTAGTCTGTCACTGTGGGAAGAATCAGAAAGAAGGGGAATTGTCCCCCACAAGAGTAAGAATTGGTCCCTGGGAGCCCAGGCCTTTCAGGTGATATTTCTTGCTCACAACGTGGTAAAAACCTTTTAATTACCTGGTGTGGCCTCAGGCAAAGCTCTGGAGAAGCCCCGAATGATTTAGATACCAGATCTTACACTAAGCAGGTTGATGATTTGAATAAATCCCACAGGTTGTAAAAAGGAAATGCTTGTGTCTATGAGTTTTTGATGGTGGGGAGGAAGGGAAGGAAGACTGAGATGTGTTGAGGGGGTGGGGGTAGTGTGGAACTTCTTCAAGATTGATGAGACAGAGAGCAAAAAAAGACTAAGTATAAAATACAAATGCCATTACCACAGGCAAGGGAGTCCAAAGTTCTTGATGTGGGTGGCGATGGCAGTGTTCATTGTGTGTGTGTGTATGTATGTGTGTGTATGTGTGTGTGTTTGGGAGGAACTCAGTTATTTGGAGTGGCAGTGCTATTCCCTAACAAAGCCCACCAAGTTCTTGCCATCCTGCCATCCTGATGTCACTTTCTTCTTCACATAATCCAGCTTCTCTGATGATTACTCAGCATATAGATTGAATAAATATGGTGAGAGGATACAAGGATGACACCTAATGCTACTGTTGGTAAATCATGGCTTCATGTTTGTTCTGTTCTCAGAATTGCCTCTTGATCCATGGACAGGTTCCACAAGTGCACAATAAAGTGTTTTGGAATTCCTATTCCTCTCAACACTACCCACAGTTTGTTATGATCCACACAGCCAGTTGTCTTGGAATAATCACTGAAGCACAAGTAGCCATTTTTCAGGCATTCTTTGCTTTCAGCCAAAATGTTTCAGACATCAGCAATGATATGTGTTCCACCAATGTACTGCTGTAACCATGGTCGTCTGATCTTCAACCAAATTTTGCCTCCATATGATATCAACGATACTCTGCTATAGTCTGAGCACTCCGTGTGGATCCCCTTCTTGTTATGGGTACAAAGATGGATCTCTTCCAGTCAGGTGTCCAAGCACTATCTCCCACACTTCCTGGTAGAGAAGCCTAAATGCCTCCAGGGTTGCATCAGCTTGTTGATATCCCATCAGTCCCTGGAGCTTTGTCTTTGTCTGCTGCTTTCAGTGTAGCTTCAACTTCTTCCTTCAGACCCATTGGTTCTTACTCATATGCTACCTTCTAAAATTGTAGAATGCCTACTAGCTCTTTTGGTGCAGTGGCTCTGTGTATACTTTGCATCCTCCTTTGAAGCTCTTGCATTATTCATTATATCTCCCATGTAATCTTTCAGTACTTTTTGTCCATGCCATCTTTCCTTGTAGCATTTGACTTTTTTCTCTTCCAGTTGCTCTTTAAACTTTCTATTCAGCACTTTGACTGGATCATTTCTTCCTTATGCTTTAGCTACGTTATGATTAAGAGAAATTTTCAGAGTCTCAATTGAATCCACTTTGATCTTTGCTTTCTTTCTAGTCTTTCGAATGACCTTTGGTTTTCTTCAACTCTGAGCTTCTTGATGTCCTCCCACAGCCCATCAAGTCTTGATGTCATTAGTATCCAAGACATCATTTCTGCTCTTGAGATGTTCTCCTGATTGGGGTGTGATAGATTCTAGTCATATTGATGTATTTTTTCAAGCGGCAGGTATTGGATTTCTGAGAAGAAAAGTCCATGGATTTATTTTAAATATACTGGAAACTATATTGTGTACAGTTTACATACTTAGTGAAAATATTTGGAATCACCATCATAGAATATTTTGAAAGGTAATTTACAATCTAAAAAACTATTCAGGGCTGAGCCCCAGTGGCGTAGTGGTTGTGCGCGGTACTGCGGCCCACTGGGACGGAGGTTCAAATCCAGCAGTGGGGCTGGGCCTTCTACTCCCACCACCGAGAGCAGTGATGCCCCCCCCCAAAAAAAAACTATTCAAAAAGCTATTACATCAAAAACTAAACAGTTTTTGCCTATAAACAGCAATAAGCTTATATACTGAAATCTAGAAAATATTACTGAGAGAAATAAAAGCAGATGTAAGTAAATGGCGATATTCCAAAGTTATAGATGTTAAATTTTATTTTTTAGTTTTGATTCATTGGTTCATTGGTGCAATATAATCACTATCAAATTCCAAGTTACTTTCAGAAATTTGCGAATTAATCTTGGACATGCTAGAACCTCCAAATATCACAAACAAACCTGAAAAAGAACAAAATTGGTATACTGACATGTCTTGAACTAAAAACTTCCTTCAAACTTTACAAAGGAACATTAAGCAAAACAAAGTGGTAGCTATATGCAGACAAGTATATCAAATAATGATGCAGATTGTAGATTCCAGCATTTCCAACAAATAATACCAGAACAAATTTATAGAGTATGCACTGTATTAATTTTCAGTGGAATTCAGGACAGATAAACTCTTCAGAAACAATATTGAGAGTAGCCATCCCAGGAGAGAAAGGGAAAGGTAGGGAGAGAGGGGGAAGTGATCACAATGGCCTACCTATAGCTCTCTCCCAGGAGAATGGACAGCAGACAAGGGGTAAAGGGAGACTTCGGGCAGTGCAACACGTGAAAAAATAATAATTTGGGCTGAGCCCCAGTGGCATAGTGGTTGTGCGCGGGACTGCGGCCCACTAGGTTGGAGGTTCAAATCCAGCAGCAAGGCTGGGCCTCCTGCTTCCACAGCCAGAAGGCAATGATGCCCTCCAAAAAAAAAAAAGAATTTCCCATGCTAAAAAAATAATAATTTATAAACTACCAGGGGTTCATGAGGGAGAAAGGGAGAGGGAGGGGCAAAATATGAGGAGCCGATACCAAGGACTGTAGTAAAAAGAAAATGCTTTGAAAACAATGATGACAATATATGTATAGATGTGCTTGAGACAATGAACATTTGTATCGATTGTGAATAAGAGCTGTCTGAGTCCCCCACACAAATGATTAAAAAGGAATGATGTACTCTATAACCCTTCATTTAATTAAAGATGGAAAGATTTAAAATGAGAAAATAACAAAATGGGACAGTGAAATGAAAATTGGGAGAGTGTTTGCAAGCCAAAGATCTAAAAACAGCAGTTATATGCAATAATTGGCAAACACAACTTAATTATATGAAGACAAACAATGCAGGTAAGAAATGGGTAAAATATTTGAATAGGGGTTTCGCCAAAGAAGCGAAATGTGTGGTAAATAAGTACATGAAAAATTTTAATAACATATGACAATTCAAATAAAAAGCATAAAATATTGCCAAATAAACAGTAGAATGACTGACTTAACTGAAAAAGTTGTGTTGACAAGAATGGGGAGAATATAGAACTTTCATACACTGCTATTGGGCAAATGTAAATGGTGGTGTCCCTTTTAAAAACGGGCAGTTTCTTACATAGTTACTTATAAACACCCACAGATCTCAGAAAACACATTCCTAGATACCTACTTAAGAGATTTGAAAATACAAGCTCCATTATGACTTGTGAAGAAATGGTCATAGAAGCAGTTTTATAGCCTTAACAAACTAGAAGCAATGGAAATGTTTATCAACTGGTAAAAGGATAAACAAAATCTGGCCTATCTATACAATATAATTGTATTCATTATTATAAGAAGGAAGAAGCTACTAATGCATTCTTTTTTAAAAATCCTTTTATTGGGGGCTCTTACAGCTCTTTATCACAACCCACCCCTCCATTGTGTCAAGCATAGTTTACTACTGTTGCATTCTACAACATGAATGAACCTCAGCTATATGATGCTAAGTGAAATAAAGCAGATGCAAAATATGACTTATTGCAACATTCTATTTAGGTGCAATGTCCAGAAAAGGCCAATGGATAGAAACAGGAAGCAATCAGCTGTTACCTGAGACTGGGAGCGAATGTAGGCAGTGGAGTGATAGAAATGCTCAAAACTGGTATGGGGGGACAGCTAAACAACACTATAAATTTACTCAAAAATAATTTAATTGGATGTTTAGAGGGAGTACATTTTATTTTATATAAATGATACTGCAGTAAAGCTGTGAACAATGGCACAGAAAATGTGTGCTGATTTTATACTGCCATCTTTCATCCCACTGAAAAAGCAACAAACAAGATACAAAAAGTCAGAGCTACAAAGGCGGAGGAAAGGAGGTAACACACCATTGAGAAAATAAACCAAATTAAAAAAATTGACTCTAAAACCAATCCATGCTGAGCCCCAGTGGTGTAGTGGTTGTGCGCGGGACTGCAGCCCACTGGGATGGAGGTTTAATTCTAGCAGCAGCTCCACAGGAGCAAAGGCTGGGCCTCCTACTCCCACCACCAGAGGGCAGTGATGCCCCAAAACAAAACAAAACAAACAAAAAAGTAAAACCAATCCATATCCATGTCAATCGATTTAGACAAGGGTGCCAATATTATGCAATGGATGAAGAATAACATCTTCAGTAAAGGGTTCTGGGACAACTGAATATCAGCTTGCAAAAGAACTGACAGTGCATCTTGGCTCCATACTATACAAGAGAAAATTGTAAAATACTATAAAATAGAAAAGTTCTAAAATTTTAAACATAAAACATTTACTAGCATGCCATGGAGGAAGCCATGGTACTCTCTGGGATTATATATTGATAGTGTTTGACAGAGTTACCAACGACTCATTGACACGGGGCACTTTCATGGAGGTAAGGATTTCACATCCTGGCAAGGACCACAGGAGATGAATGAAACACTGCTGTTGTGTCGCCTTAGGAACCTGGAGAAAGTGAGGACTTATTCTATAGGATGTGAAATTGCTGGATGCTTTTGCAGATGATAGAGGAAGGTTCAAGGAAGTGGCATTCTAATCTCTATATATTCTATATATATATATATATAGTGTGTGTGTGTATATATATAGTGTATATGTGTGATCAGAATTCCAGGTAGTACATTGTGTTCCACCAAAAGTAAATATAAAAATAAACAACAACAGCAACCAAAAAAATCCATGGTCATAGAGTTAAAGTCCAACTCCTGGCAACTTTACAATACGTATTAGAAATACATGATAGGTTAGCAGCAGACTCCTCACCTACTGCACTACCAAGACTCCTACTCACAAAAGACTTGCCATATACCAAGGCCATTGGCAATGTGATAATGAAAAAGGTACAAGCATCACTTAGCAGTTCAAGTATCTTCTGAAGGTCAGGGTGAGAGGAGCAGAACGGAGCTTGTTAGCAGTCATGGGAGTGAGTAACAGGCAGAGCCAAAATGGAAGAGTACTTGAAGAAAAACCATTTTAAGAAAAGAGCCACTGCAATTATTCAGATGTTCATCTAGATTTAGGATGTGTTATTTCTAATGGCTGACTCAGAGTAACTTCTGTTCAACCAATATGACTTCCTTGGAGAGTTACTTTCTTCAAACACAAATGTCATGATTTCCCCCATAACAAAAAAACTTTACTGTGGATATTTAGGGAAATAGAGATAAAATGATAAAATGTGAGCCAATTTCCTGATATAAATTTCTATGTATACATAGCTAATAAGCATTACTGAGTTTGCTTCGCTAGAGAATTGCCTAAGATAATTCCTCTTGTCACGGGTAACATTCGTTATTATAGATTTGCAAGATTTTGTCAGTTTCATCAGTGAAGTCTTATGTCAGCCCTGGTGGAGAGAGCCATTGTGGGACCCTGATTTTGTGCTTCTCTACTAATAGAATGGAAAGGTCATTTGTTGGAACGCAACCATTGCTTTGAAGGACACAGTGGTGGCTGTTACTTCTGTAGTGATTGCAGCACTTCTACGCGGTCCTCTAGGGTAGCTAGAAGTTAAAATCAATGTCATGAAATTGGTTTGGTTTATTTTATGATTTGTGAGTTTGAGATTTTTCATATTTTACCTTGTTTTTAGGTGTGCCATTATTTGTTTTGAAAATTCAAAGAGTTGCTAAATTGGGGGAAAGTTATTATTTTTTAAAATTCATTTTTAATTGACAGTTAATACACATATCATCCCATAGTTTGGTTACATCAATCAGTGTTGTAAAAATTACTCTTAAGTTTCCAAATTTTCTTTTACTACCTCCTTAAGATCACCACCCTTTTAACCTCCGCTAGCATATACCCATTCCACCCCTGAAATCCTTATTTTACTTGTCCCTAAAGCTTCATCAATCCTGAGTTTCATATAATGAAAAACAGGAAAAAGAAAACCATATAAAACAACTTCAAGAGGATGAACTCCCACCCAAGGACAGGGAACTTCTGAGATAAACACTCATAAGAAAAAGCAGAATAAAAACAAAGATACCATATTTCTTGAAAACCACATGAAGTCCAGCCTGCATCAGAGAGTGGATCGACTGATCATCAATATTCACCTCTCCAATGCACTCTGTTCAGTAACCACTTTCCTCCCGTCCCTTAATGGTGGATAGAAGATCACTGGAGGCTTACTCTGTAGGTAGTGCCCACAAATGTATCATCGGCTCCCATTGTCATCCAGAATCTCCTAGTTAAGCGAATGCTCGCAATTGAAGCTCGATACTGATCCCTCCTTCGACTTCAGAGTATATGGCTCATAGTTCTTTGGTGAGAGATGTCGATGTAGTTCTTTCATGTGGACTTAGTTGACATCTTGCTTAGTTGGCTGCTTGTTTGGAGTCAAGCTTTGAAGATCAGATACTAATTTATCTCATAGCTGGCTACCATCGAGTTTCTCCGTCATATTTTGCTATAGTGCCCATATATCATGTGTTCCCTTCCTGGGCATGAGCATTGAGCCAGACCATGACGTAAGAACTTATTGTTCTTAAAGTTGGAACTATTTTTGATATCTTTTTACTGCTTTACATTTTATAGAGTTGTTACATACAATGATGTTTTACATTCTTGCATAGTTGGTCTTAAGTGTAATTTTCCATGTTTGTTGTTAGGTACAATTTTACATAGTTGCTGATGGGTACAATTTCACATAGCTGTCTATAGGTACAAAATAGAAAATGAACAGATATAAAGGAAAATTAAAAAGGAGGGCAAACATTGATTAGAACAGACATCCAGGAAAGGATGGCTGTGCTTTTAAGACCTTAGAGAGAGCTGAGCCCCGGTGGCGTAGTGGTTGTGCGCAGGACTGCATCCCACTGGGACGGAGGTTCAATTCCAGCAGTGGGGCTGGGCCTCCTACTCCCACCACCGGAGAGCAGTGATGCCCCCCCCCCAAAAAAAAAAAAAGACCTTAAAGAGGGTATTTGCCACTTGCTTCTTCTGAGCATTTCATATAAAGAGTAATAAATCATATGTGATCTTCTGTAACTGGCTTTTTCCACTTTGCATGATGTTTTCAAGGTTTATCCAAGTTGTAGCATGTAGCAATATTTCATTTATCTTTTCAGTAGTTTTCTTAATATAATATTCACGGTGATAGTTAATCTGCTTTTAAACAGAGTTGTATATACATCATCACGATCAGTTCTAATGCTCTATCCCTTGTCCTGCAATATTTCATTGTTTATGGCCAAATAATATTCCATGGTGTGAATTGATAACATTTTATTTATCCATTCATCAATTGGTAGACGTTTGCTTGTTTCCACCTTTTGAGTAATATATGTGTACAAAATTTTTGTGCGGACAGATGTTTTTATTACTTTTGAGTATATACTTGGGAGTGATAGCAAATGGTAATTACATCAAATGCTTAATATTTTATAAGAAATAGTCTTTTATTGTGTTTAAGGTGAAAGCTTGTATAGAAAATTGAATTCCAGCTGATCTATCATTAGTTCTAATTTTTATATCACATCAGCAATCTTCTTTCTTCTAATCTTTTTATTCTGTGTCCATTGAGTCCCTTCCCCTCTGCTTTCTCATTTGGCTTTTTGGTAAATGTTGGTCATTTGGTCTCATATTGTTCATTGCTTAAGGGTGTATATTACTCAAAAAAATAGCTTTATTTCCAAATTCAAAGGTTGTCTCAGTGTGCTGGTCTCAGATATTCTTCTAAGCTCTCACCAGTTCAATGGCTATGTGTTTTCTTTTCTTTTTTCTAGGAACTTCAGTTTTGTTCTCCCTTTTTCAGAGTCTTCTATTGTGTCTGAATGGTTCAAAGTGGTAACTTGACATCCATCATCTAGTTCTTCTGGTATTAGATTAAAAAGACTGTGGTTTATGTGATGTGGGCTATTAGTCTTAACAATTAATTTCTTCATTGAGTCATTGATTTTCTTCATTTTCTTTTGCTCTGAAAATCTTAGTGAATCTGTATAAGCAAAATGTTGTGTTTTTTAAGACCCCAAGCACTACTCACTGAACTGTGATAAAGATCATCATCTCTGGGGCATGGACAGCAGGGAAGTGACTGAAGGGACACATTGGTCAGTGTACAGTGTAATAACAATTTGTAAATTATTAAGGGTTCATGGTGGAGGAGGAAGGGAAAGGACATATGGGGAACTGATACTGGCGGCCTAAGTGGAGGGAGGATGTTTTGAGAGTGATAATGGCAACAAGTGTGAAAATGTGGCCTGCATACAATTGATGAATGTATGGATCATGATGGGAGTTGTATGAGCCCCCAATAAAATAATTTATTAAAAAAGGAGGGGGGAAGAAGAACTTATACTAAGGGCTCCAGTAGAAAATATTTGGAAATGAATATGGCAACATATGTACAAATATGCTTGATATAAATGATGTATTGAGTTGAGCCCTGGTGCTTTAGGGGTTGTGTGCAGGACTGCGGCCCACAGGGCTGATGGTTCAAATCCAGCAGTTGCTGTCTAGGAACAAGGCTGAACTTTCTACTCCCATGAGGGCAGTGATGCAGGGATGGCGGAGGGAAGAAAAGAAATGATGTATTGAATGTTATAAGAGCTTTAAGAACCCCCAGTAAAATAATTGGGAGAAAAAAAAGATCATCATCTTTGTGTGCTATATCAACTGACTAAATTGTCCCCCAACATTATGGTCTCAAACCTTTTAAGCATGTAAGTCAGCCCCATAAGTTGTTTGGCTATGTATAGGAAGTGTCTGTCCATGTCTTGACTGTCAGTTTGCTGGATTATAGTGACTTGAATATGACTATAATGCTGGAAGCTTTGCCAACTGTTCATAATATACCAGTAGGGACATTCACACTGACTAAGTTTCAGAGGTGCTTCCTAAACTAGAAGCACCAGGAAGAAGCACCTGACAAACTAGTTCTTTAAAAAATGGACATCGAAAAATTTTGGGGGGCATCACTGCCCTTTGGTGATGGAAGTAGGAAGCCCAGCATTTGCTCCTGTGGAGCCACTGCTGGAATTGAACATCTATCCCAGTGGGCCGCAGTGCCGCGCACAACCACTACGCCACTAGGGCTCAGCCCGGACAAAGAACATTTTTTTTTTTTTGGGCATCACTGCTCTCCAGTGGTGGGAGTAGGAGGCCCAGCCCCACTGCTGGAATTGAACCTCCGTCCCAGTGGGCCGCAGTCCCGCGCACAACCACTACGCCACTGGGGCTCAGCCCTACAAAGAACATTTTAATGTGTCTGTGGAACATTTCTGATATAGTGCTGGAAACTTGAAGGAGACTCAAAATATGACTGGTGAAGAACTGTCTCCTCAAAACAGAATTGACCTGTTTAAGGGTGTGTATGGAGGAAAGCTTCCAGGACACTAATTTGCTGATGCGGCATGAGTCAAAATGAGAAGAGACATTCACAAAGACCCGTGCATGTTCAGGAGGTATAGCACAGGAATGATGGGATGTGGAAGTTGTCCAAAATGATTGCACCGTGATGATAGAGACGCTAGGATGGAAAGGGCTGGCATTGGAACATCCTAGCTACACTGGGAATGACAAATTAAAGAGGAATGGTGCCCCTTTCATTATCACAAAGAGCGGTTCAAGATCTGTCCTTGAGGACAAGGCTCTCAGTAATAAGATAATATCCACACATCCATAAGAAAGACATATATTTATTTGAATAAATCATTGGGGGCTTGTACAGTTCTGCCAGTCCATAGATTCATTGTATCAAACACATTTGTACACGTTTGTTGCCATCATCTTTTTCAAAACATTTTCTTGCTTCTTGAGCTCTTGGTATCAACTCTTTTTCTCCCTGCGTCCCCACCCTCATAACCCCTTGATAAATTATAAATTATTGTTTTTATAGCTTACATATTAATACATGCATTATCTGTCTGCCGTGAGTGAATTTTGACTCAGTGATCCTATGGGATGGAGTTTTTCAAAGAATGGGAAGCTTAGCAGAAGCAGAGTGCTTCTTCTTTCTGCCTCACTGTGGCTGGGGGGCCCATTGTGGCCTTTTGGTTAGTATTCCAGTTCTCCTACCACACCAGGAAAGCAAAATCGAATGATATTTTAACTAATTTTAACAGAATTAACATTATATCCCTTGTTTTTTTTAAAAAAAAATATATGTGTGACTCCAATTGATGACAGCAACTCAAAAGATGAGATAGAACGCTTAGACATCAAGTAGTTTACAGTAGAAGAGAGGAACAATTTGGAAAAAGGTGAGAGTGTTTGTACACCTTGAAGAATGCCACCAGTGTCACTGAATTGCACTTGCAGACATTGTTAAGTTGGCATACCTTCTCAACACCAGCAACAACATAAACATTTTAAAAAGTCAGAAACCACAAATAAAATTTTGGCTTATTTAAAATTTTCCCTTGATTGTTTATATGACTATTGACCTGGATATGACTGCAGAACCAAACACATGATTAACAGTCTCATAAGTGTCTTGCAAATGGACCTTACAGGAAGGTCCTTTTACCCTTTTACATAAAGTTCTGTAATTGGAGACGGGTATGAGAAAATGAATTATGTTTCTGGCAACACTGGATATATTTAGGAAAGAAATAGATCCCATACTAATCACCCTGTCTGTAGGCTTTAGGGTTTTCAGACATTTCATTTGATTCCCTAATGGTTCTTCCCTGTCTTAATGAAGTCAGTTAATGCTTTCCTTTAATTTCAGTAGAAGCTAATTTTGTTTCCTTCTTGCCTTTCTAAATTTTAAGTTCTTCTCCATCTTCAAGAGTACTCTAGCTGACACACAGGGACTGCCTGGTTGCCTAGAATCAGTAATTGAGACATTTTAACCACAGCCATAGCTACAGAATATAATACTCATTGCAAGAGATTCTGGTCCAAAAAGCAACTTCTTGGTGGTGTTTGATTCTAACCCAACTTCAGGAACCACACTTATTATTTTCAGCACCTTGTGTGACTTCACATCTGTTCCTGGTAATTTCTCATTAGAACAGTATGACATATGAGAAGGCAGTTGAACAAATGACATGTGTTATGTCCACCGAGAACCATTTTCCTTCACCCAGTGCACACTTGCCTGGTCCATTGCATTTATAGACTAAAAGTTTCATGCTTGCCATGGCTCATGATAAATCAGCTCCTCTTTCTTTCTTTATACAGGAATGTCTGCCTTTGCCCAGTAGGCACATTCAGGAAGAGTTACATCTGGAGAAAAGGCATTTTAAAATGCACCATTGAAAGACATCCTGGTGTGAATATTTTTATGAATAAATAGCTCCTAGTTTTTCTTCATAGGCAATTTTGGTTTGAAATATTAAGTATGGCATATATGTAGCATGCTTGTTTTTTGCTGGCAGATTTTAAACTCCCCGTAGTGTCTGTCTTCAGAGACAACTTGACTGTTGTATGGTTTTGTTATTTTCTGGATTAGATATTCTATAGTGTCTGGACTTTTGACCATGACACCATTGGGTTCACTTAGGAGAAAGCATTATGGAAAATCATACACAGGATGTGTAGGGAAACCTGCTTGGAGTTATTTATGCATGCATCTTTCCCATCAGACATCGTTCTTTCATTGTCTTCTTGCCTCCATTCTTCCAAAAGGCTCTCCACAATGCATGCATTTTAGCTCAATTCTTTAATTTCCAGATTGTTCTGATGAGACTGGTTGAAATCCTCACAAATCCTCACACTCAGGGATCATTTCCAGGTATTTAGACAGAGCTGTAAGGATAGCGCACCTCAGAGAGCACACCTTACTTTGACAAACCTTACTAAGTCCAAGTGCTGCAAGTCTTCATCCAACAGATGCACAGAGCAAAGGAACCTTTAGAAGCCATTGTTTTTTCTCTTGTACTACCATATTCCATATTTTAATTTGATGAATGGAACCATGATAGTGAACTGTTAGGAGATGGATAGGAAACTGTAAGGTCAGGAATTCAAAACAACCAGCTACTTCATGGGGAAAAGATAAGACTGCCTTCTCCCAGAAGGGTCTATAGTCTAGGAAGTGCATAGGAGAAATTTCTATTCTGCTATTATCCAATTCGTATGACTGTTGCTTCTGCGGCGCTATATCCTATCACTGTTGTTCAGGGGAAGTCGTCTAGCATGGCCCTCAGTTTCCCAGACCTCTTTTGACTATATGGATTTTGAAATACCTAGAGCTCTGAGGTATCCTGGTTTAGTGCATATGTGCCATCATGAGACCTCTCTCCAACCAGAGGGATGGAGGAAGACCGAGGTGTTCGGGAAGTGCTTAGTAAGCTCCTTGTTGGACTGCTAAACCTTCTGCTATATGTCATTTTTTTAATATAATTTACACGTACACCTTTCTCAATCTTCTCTGTCTTTTTTTTTGGGGGGGGGGCATCACTGCTCTCCGGTGGTGGGAGTAGGAGGCCCAGTCCCACTGCTGGAATTGAACCTCCGTCCCAGTGGGCCGCAGTCCCGCGCACAACCGCTGTGCCACCGGGGCTTTCTCTGTCTTATGAACTTTGTCAACTTCAGATAGTTGGTAGCATTGGATTGTCCAGCATAAGAAATGGGATGTTTGCTTATGCAAACACCCTGGGACTCTGCAGTTGTTCTATCGAAGAGGTCTTTCTAACCCTGAGCAGGAAAATCAAGAAGAAACTGTTTCAAAAGGCCCTTAAAAGGGGTGAGATGTAAGGGTGTAGTGTGACCCAGTTATCCAGCATTTGGACAGAGTTATGTGTGCTAGCCTTTCTCCCTCCAGACATAGATATTATTCCTGGAAACGAACCTGTCCCTATCCCTGCTATTGATTACATGGCAGGAAGAGCTAAAGGGCAGTGCAACTAGGTGACCTATTTGTAAGATTAGGGACCAGTACTGCAGTGGCCTTTGGAACTGCAACACA
>PVJH01023838.1:0-34116 GCA_004026705.1 Nesogale talazaci
GGTGGTGGGAGTAGGAGGCCCAGCCCCACTGCTGGAATTGAACCTCCGTCCCATTGGGCCGCAGACCCGCGCACAACCGCTATGCCACCGGGGCTCAGCCCTGTGTGGCTGTAGTTTGAGGTTCCTTCAAGACCTGCTTCACCATGGTACTGGAGTACACATCACTTGAGCTGGGGACTGTTGGACCCTGTCATCTGGCTGACCTGTCTTGCTGTTTGTGCCTGTGACCAGATTGCCTAGGTTTGACGGACTGTCAACGTGTTAGCTGTCTCTCAGAAGTGAGTTGCACTGAGCCATTTGTTCTGCTCTACAGATTGTTTGTTTCTTATATCTATCTATCTAAATATATTTAAAATCATAAGTGTCCTGGTTTTGTCTCTCGAGAGAACACTGTCTAACATAGATATAAAATTCTCTCTTACACACTTTTGAGTGCCTCTCAATTTGTTTCTCTAGCCAACCTGGACTAACACAGGTGCCTAATAGACGTCCCAAATGCTCCAGAAGAATGACCTTTGGTCCCCCCCTGTCTCCTCAACCCCAGCCTTTCCAGGACAGCTTCTTTCTTCTAGCTGGTGCATATCATCAATTCTTCTTTTTCTCACCCACCATGCCCATTAGCAAATCTCATGGGGTCTACCGCATCCAGATATGGGCGGAACCACAACTTTCTCCAGACCGACAGATAGACACCCACACACACACCGGGCCAGGTCACCACTGTCTGTCAGCTGGGTCTTTGCAGAGGCCTCCTGTCCAGGTCCTGCGGCCTGTCCTCCACGTGGGTCAGCCCTGCATCTATTTGAAGCACACCCACCAGTTCCACTCTCTTCACTTTCAGCTCTTCCAGCAGCTTCCTCCTGCTTTATGTGGCCCACAGAGCCTGTGTGACTCTCTGGGTCTCAGACCCCTCCCCAGCCCATGCAGTCCTGTGGGTCGGAGCGACCTTGGCCTCAGGGTCTTTGCACTGGCTGTGCTCTCCTTGGGAAAGATTGTCCGGGGAGTCACAAAACTTCCTCACTGCCTTCAAGTGTCGGTTTCCCCCTCTTCCTACCTGCATGGAAATAGCAAATGTGCCAGCCCCCCTTACCCAATTTCAACCATACAGTGCTAGTCACCTCCAGAAGCTTTCTGACATCACTGACAGGCTTTTCTGTTCAGTGACCATCTCTGCCCTGCAATATCCAAGAGGGTAGGGCTTTTCCTCTGTCCCCCCCCCCCCCACGGCTGTACCCTGGGCCCCAGAGCAGTGCTGAGCGCACAGCAGGTACTTAGCAAGCATTTGTCAAATGACTTAACCTGCCCTTGGGGGAATGGGTAAAACCAACCTGAAACTGGGATCCTCATGAAAGTCTTAGCCAGATTGAGTTTTAATAACCCAAGTGTGGTCAGAAGTGAGCCCCGTGCCAGGAGCCCAGGTGGCGTAGTGGTTATGAGCTGGTCTGCTACCCGCAAGGTCAGAGGTTTGAAACCACCAGCCTCTCGGTGGGAGACACACAGGGCTTTCTGTTCCCAAAAAGAGTCCATCAAAGAACAAAAGATCATATCATTATGAATGGGGAGGCGAGTTTGGAGTGGAGACTCAAAACCCACCTGTAGGCGACTGGACATCCCCTTACAGAGGGGTCACAGAGAGGAGAGGAGCCAATCAAGATGCAGTGTAGGAACGATGAGACATACAACTTTCCTTTAGTTCTTTAATGCTTTCTGCCCCCGCCCCCACTCTCATGACCCCAATTCTACCTTACAAATCCGGCTAGACCAGAGCATGTACTCTGGTACAGATCAGAGCTGGAAACACAGGGGATCCAGGACAGATGAGTTCTTCAGGACCAATCATGAGTGTAGTCATACCAGGAAGGTAAGGGTCAGAGAGGGGAGAATGGGAAACCAAGCACAGGATCTACATCTACCCCCCTCCCTGGGGGACAGACAACAGGAAAGTGGGTGAAGGGAGACGTCGGACAGTGTAAGACATGACAAAACAACAATCATTTATAAATTATCAAGGGTTTATGAGGGAGGGCCGGGGAGGGAGAAGAAGCCAAGAGTTGATCTCAAGGGCTCACGTAGAAAGCAGATGTTTTGAGAATGATGATGGCAACACATGCTCAAACGTGCTTGACACAATGGATGGATGGATGGATTGTGATGAGAGTTCTATGAGCCCCCAATAAAATGATTTTAAAAATAAGAAAAGAGTTCCAGTCCCAGAGACCCAGAGGGGTTGTTCTACCCTGTCCTGTAGGGACGCCAGGAGTCGCAATTGTCTCGGTGAAAGTGAGTTTGATTGGTTTGGTGCTGGGAGCCATTGTGGGTTTACAGGTTGGAGATGATAAATAACCACAAGGTCAACAGTTTGAACCTGCCAGCCCTCCTGCCGGAGGAAGACCAGGCCACGTGCTGCCTCGAGATGCAGGGCCTTGGCAAGCAACAGGGAAGCGATGCTCTGTCATCTCAGAACAGACCTGGGGCAAAGAGTTCTCTCTCTCTCTCTCTCTCTCTCTCTCTGTGTGTGTGTGTGTGTGTGTGTGTGTGTGTGTGTGTCGGAGAAACCAAGACACAAAGCAGGGACATGGGGTGGGAGTGAATTCCGTTCATGATCCGAGCACTGGAAGCCGACACATGGAGGTGGCCAAAGCGGGCACGTCTCCGTTATGTCCGGGTCCTGCTGCTGTGTCCACAGCTGGAACCACAGTGTGACCGCGGTCAGCCCACTCTCATGGCCTGCTGCACCCGGGGTGGAGGACTGGGACCCTTCACCCTCAGCAGCAGCCCTGGCCCCGCAGGACCCAGGAGTCCTGGGCAGATGTCTGCAGGAAAGCAGGCTCCTGGAGCAGACATTCCCACGGAGGCAGGAGGGGGCCAGTTCCCATGTGAGATGCTGCCGTGGGGACAGACCTGTGTGGTGGGGCAGGTCTTTGGGCTTAGGAGTGGGGGGTGGGGGGTGGAATAGGGGGGTGGAGTCTCCAGGCTCCATGGTTGGGGGTGGGGAGTACCCACAGCCTGGGGACTGAGAGTCGCACCAGGGAAACGCACAGGGTGGAGCGCTGGCCAGCCCAGAAGGTACTGCCTCAGGCAGCATTTAATGACATGAGACGAGGTGCCTTCTAAAGGTTAAATGAAAAATGGGCCGCCGGCCTCCTTGTGTTCCATCTCCATTTTGTCAGCGTGCCTTTTTGCAGACACGCACGAGGAGACACGAGAGGAAATCACCTCTGGCGCGCGTGTCAGAAGTGCCCACGCGTCTCTGATGAAGCTGCCGCCTCCACTCCCCTGGGCCCTCCAGGAAGCCAAGCCCGCGCCGCCAGGCTGCACGCTCCTTCCCCCGCTCCCCGCTGGCTCTGCCTGGACGGACGTGGACAGAGAGGCTGGTCCTTGTTCTGAGGTTGGGGGGGAGGAGATCTGCGCGCAGGAGAGGGGCAGGGGGGGATGGTCATGCCAGGTCACCAGTAAGACTAGCTCCCACTGGGCGCACTCGGCTCCAAGGTAGTCCTGGGTGCTGGGAGAGACCTCTGCTCCCCTGGGTTATTGATGACTCATTCTCCCAAAGCCCACAGCCTTTTCCCCATGGCGCCTGTTTGGCCTCCACCCTCCCTCCAGCTCTAGCCATCACCTGGGCACTCCTGATGGCTGCCAGGGCCATTGGGACACTTCCAGAGAGGGACTCGGGAGGCCCCTTCCGAGGCTCCCGATGACGTGGCACTGAAGGAGAGGGATCCCTGCGCTTGGGCCAGGTGCCTGGGGGTATCCCCGGTCTCCCTACAAGGCCCTCCTGGGAAGGGTGGGCGGGGCTTAGATGGGAGCCCCGCCCCTGGACCTCTGAGATTCAGGGCTACCCCTGAAAGTCCATTGCTAGGTTATTAAGGGAGGGGGGAGGGGGGTAGGGAGAGCCCTGCTGTGATCTCTATGGGGGCTCAGGGGTCCGGGCCTGATTTTCAGACTGTGTGGTAATCAGAGGACGAAGGCGAGGGCTGAGGGGGACGGGCAGGGGGGTGGGGGAGTGGAGGGAAGGTAGGTGGGGGCTAACAGCCTCCCTGGGGTCTGAAGCCACAGGAGGGGAGGCCTTAGCGCAGACCAGCTCCCCAGAGTCTCCAGAGGCAGTCCCGGGAAAGACACCCCCTTTCCTCTCCCCCCACTTGCCTTCCACCGTGAACCCTGCTCTGGGACCCCGCTGAGGGAGCATGCGCACTGGGCCGCGGAGGACCTCCCGCGCCCCGGCCCCCACCCCGGCACACACACACACAACTATTTAATTTTGCTCTGGCAGGAAATAATAGAGTCCTGTGTATCTATTACAGATGGCGAGATTGGACGGCCACAGGCTGCGCGCACAGTCCCCGGGCCCACAAAGCGGCTTCCCAGCGCCGCTCGCTGCCATTATCCATTCAGCGGAGGTAATGAATGAGCCGGCCGCGGCCTGCCATATACCACCGGCCCAGATAACGGCTGAAAGGAGAAAATTAAATTTTGCTTTTGTTGAAACATTATGATTTATGTATTTGTAATATAGGCTGTGGTGGGCAATTGGGGAAAGGAGGGGAAAAAAAAAGATTACTGAATATACTTCACGGTTACTGATGGCATGGCCCCGGCCACTCAGGGAGCGAGCGGGGGCCCACTCCCCGCTGCCATGGGAAGAAGGGAAAAGTCCCTCTTCCCATTAACCTGTTCTTCCACTGGAGCTGGGGAGAGGCTGGCCCCTAGGGCATCCGTGGGTAGAGGGCCAGGGGGCAGGAGAAGCCTGCATGGGGGGTGGGGGATGGCTGTGGACCGGAACCTGACATTTGGGTGGGCCTGCGCCCTACCTGCACCTATAAAAATAATTAACTTCTTCCTCTTCACCTGGAGACAGCCCTGGGAGAATGGCCCCGGTAATTTATAGTCTTGCGATCCCGGCCCTAATGCAGCAATCAGAGGAAGCTTATCGTGTTGTAGGATGTAATGAACTTGCTTACACCTGCCGCCTGCCTGCCTTCCAGGCCCAGTCCTGGCGGCGACAGCCAGCCGCAGGCTTCCCTGCCCAGGGACGACCAGGCCTCTTTCCTTTCCGGTCAGGGCAGTGCCTGGGTGGGCCCCTGGCCAGAGCCCATTGCAGGAGGGAGGTTTAGTGGAGCTGAAGGTGGACTGTACCCGTGAGCATTGCCTCTCACCAGAGCCCCTGCCGGCCCACCTGAGGTGCCCTCTCTGCACAGGAACCCACGTGTCCAGAAGCCTGATGTCCCCAGAGGGCTCACTTGCGCAACACGCCCTAATGCCAGCTAACAGGGCTGCCCCCACGGCCGATGGGAAAAGAGGTGCTCTCCACCCACCCACCATGCTCACTCTGCTTCAGCAGAGGGACTGTCCTTACCCAGGGGCTTTGGCTGTGCACCCAAGGTCTTCCACGATCCCTGAAGTTGCATGATAGAGGTAATCTCTCCTATTCTATCTGGCTGGCCTCATCACAACTAGGGAAGTCTCCCCCGAGCCCCTCTTGGCCCCTGGATCATCATCTCCCAGAGGATAGCGCCCATGTCAGCGCCATCTGCCTCTGGCATGCAGCACAACACCAGCCTAAACTCTCCTCTTGGGTCCACCTGCTTCTTCCCAGGGACCTGGGGCACAGGTTGGGCTTTGCCACCTCTCTCTTCCTCTAAGTCCTCAAAGGCTAACCCCCCTCCCGCCCCTCAAAGTCCTCTAGGATCCTCCCCAAAAGGCAGAGACAACTAACTGCCTTGCTGGCATTGCTGGAACTGCTGGGTCAAACCTCGCCTGAAGCAGGTTCTTTTGTCTATTTTTGCAAAGGCATTCTATCAAAGAGTTGGCATTCCTGTCACTCAGTTCTTGAGTGGCCTCAACAGTGACCTCTGGCTAGCTCTGGGGCCAGCTCTCACACTGAGAGATAACCTCCAGGCTTCCCAACCCTGCATAGGGCTTCCGCAGTGGCGTTCCAAGGTTACCCAGCCTCCATTACTGTCCACCCTACCCCCATGCAAACAAAACAAACAAACAAAAATACTGCTATAGATTTCATTCTGATTCATAGGGACAGCTAAGGCAGCAGTCTCAACCCCTAAGGGGGTGCAACGACCTTTTTATAGGGGTCACCTAAGGCCATCAGAGAACATATTTATCACTGTCTTAGGAACCAAGACACTGCTCCTCTGTGTGTCTCCAGGAGGGTCCTGGATACAAGTGATGACATCATTGGATCAACCTCATCACATACGCCCCATACAATTACAGGGGTGTGTGACAGAGTTGGCGCCATAATGTATACTTAGGCGGACCAGTCACACGTGTGTTGAGAGCAGTTACTGTGGACAGAGCCGCTGCTGTGTTGAAAACAGCTACTCTGTCAAAAAGCAGCAGCAGTGTTGGAGGTAAAACACTTCATGAATTGTACTTATTGGGTAAATGTAAAATCATGTACTGAAAAATCATCAACGACTGCAACAACAAAAATCTGTACCGGCTGAGCCCCGGTGGCGTAGCGGTTGTGCGCGGGACTGCGGCCCACTGGGACGGAGGTTCAATTCCAGCAGTGGGGCTGGGCCTCCTACTCCCACCACCAGAGAGCAGTGATGCCAAAAAAAAAAAAAATCTGTACCATGGGAACTTCATCAGGATGCCGATAGGTCTTTTTATATTCAGCGGTAGTTTTCTGTTCAACTTGCAACGATGAAAATGCACCCTGCATATCAGCTATGTACCGGACGATTCATAAGAGAAGCAACATTAGAGTTGTGAAGTAGCAACGAATATCATTTCATGCTTGGGGTCACCATCACATGAGTAACCCTATGAGAGGGTTGCGGCATGAGGAAGGTTGAGAACCACTGCTCTGGGGTGGGGGTGGGGGGCTTCCAAAGCTGTAAGTGTTTAGCGGGACAGACAGTTTCACTTTTCTCCAACACAGGAGCTGGTGGGCTCCCACACTCCGCTTGTGTCAGGAGAAGGGAGAAGGGATTCTGGGAGAAGGGATCTGAGTGGCCCAGCTTGGTCAGGCGCCTGACCCACCACTGCAGGGGGGTGGGGTGAAGGTGCACAAGCTGCTAACCACGCCCCCCCCCCCCATCTTGCGCCCAGTGACTGGCGGGTGGGTGTCATTCCGCCCAATGCGCGGTTCAAGCTTCTGCACTCCAGGAGATGAAGTCAGGCAAGGGCCTATGGCGAGTTCACCTCTTACCTGTCTTCCTTCTTCTCCCACCCGCCTCCCATGGAACAGAAGGCGGGTCCTGCCCCTCCCCTCCCCCCCCTCCGCGCCCGGTCACCCTCCCCACGGAGCGGTCCTCCAGCGCACAGGGCCAGGTTATCGGCGCCCTGCAGCCAGACCGGCTCGCGCAGGGCCCGCCCATTTATTCTCCAACAGGGCTATTCCTTTATCAGGTGTTGCGAGCGGCTCCCTGTTCCTGTAGCAGAGACATAATTTGCGTTGGGGCAGATTTATTTGTTCCACGAGTTCATTATTATAAGAGGCAGCTGGGCGCGGCGTGCGGCGCGGCGCATCGTGCGTGTCTCGCATCGCCTGGGCCTCCCTCCCGCGGGCCTGAGCCCCGTGTCCCTGTGGAAGGGTCGGAGGTGGGGGTGGGGGGGTGCCTGGCTGGAGTGGGTGCGGTTAATTAAGGGGCTCATCTTGTGTCCGTTCCTCTGCGTGTGGTTGTGAGCCTCGGCAGCAAGCTGCGCCCCCCTCCCATGCCCACCCCTGACCAGGAGTCCTCCTTGGACGGGCTAGGGTCCTAGCCCGGCCCAACTTTGCCGTGTCCCTTTGGGACTGGGTTTTGTCCTGTGCTGGCGGAACCCCACGCAGAGCCACCCCACTCTGCAGGTCCAAACTTCTGCCCAGCAGCGTCCCTGGGGCGGCGTCTGTAGGGAGTAGTGTTAAGGGGACGCATCTTGCGCCTGGATTCTCCACGTCTGCCTCAGGGAGTCAGCCCTGTGGCGGGGCCAGAGCTGGGGGAGGACCCTATTGGACCGGGGAGGGAGGAGCGCAAGCCCAAGGCTCTCCCCCTATCCCACTTCCCCTGGAATACGGCTCCCAGACTCTCTCGGGGTCTCCAGGCGGCACCGTGAAGCCTCCCCTCCACCCGCCCCACAGGGGTTAGCGCCTGCCCCCTCCCAGCTCCAGGCTAAGGCAGCGGGGCGGGGAGATGCCCAGAGTCCCTGCAGAACCGATTGGACCAGGCCGAAGCCCTCATTTAAATTCCCGGGGCGGCTGGACAGGTGTGGGCGGATGAGAGGGGAAAACTGAGGGGATCGATCCCCTGCAGCAGTCCGAACAGCAGGAGCGAGGGAGAGCGGGGGCGTCCTGCTTCTTGGGGGCGACCCCTTCCCATGCCCCAGGGCTCTGCTAGGAGGGCAGGGCAGGCCTAGGTGCCGGCTGGCCGCGGGGTGGGTGTTGCGAGCGGCTCCCTGTCCCTGTAGCAGAGGCGTAATTTGCTATGGGGCAGATTTATTTGTTCATTACAGTACTGGTGGCCGGAAGTGGGGCTGGGGGCGTTGGAGCAGAGTGTGATCGGGCGTCACCCCGCCTTCCATCGGGCCATCTCGGTGGTCCGGGTTGAACTGGAGCTGGGCCAGGGCTTTCTCTCGGCTCAGCTACCAAGCGGCCGTGCACAGCCTGGAGCTTAATCCAGAGGAGGGGGCACCCAGCCATGCCACGCAGGGGACAGAGTTCTGGGCACACAGCTGACGGAAGTTGTTGGAGGGAGGCGCTTGGAAGGGCTAGTGGCAGAGAGAGAGAGCAGGGGATGCCGCGGTTAAGAGCTAACACCAGGACTACAGAACATCAAACACAGCAGAGAAAGATGTTAGAGACCACTTCCTTGATGGTGGCCTGGGAAACCCACTGAGGCCAACCCTGTGCCAATAATACTCCCTGCCGTTGAGTCTTGGGGACTTGTCCCCTCACCTTGGCCCAAGAAGTTCCATTGAGCAGGGGGAAGCAATTCATTCCCTCCCCTGGCTCCCGGGACCCCTGGAGGTGTGCCCGGAGCCGAGGGGTGGGCCACCTGAGACAGGGAGGCCCAGAGTCAGCAGCAGTGGGGCCCTGGGTGTGGGTGAGCAAAGGTTGTGTTTGAGGAGTTCCTCCACCAATCTCAGCCCCCCACCCCCACCCCATCCAGGCCCCTGGGGCCCAGGTCACCCACTGGGAGCAAACTCATGGGCTGGGGGCCTCTGGTGTGGGGAGGGGACCTGGCGGTGATACTGGATGAGGGTGCAGGAGGGGATGCAGCCTGGTCAGGGTCACAGCCTGCACCCAGGAGTGTCATGTGGGGTGGGGTGTGTGATGGTGTGTGTGTGTGATGGTGTGTATGGAGGGGATGGTGTGTGTGATGTGTTGGGAAGCCTGACCACTCACGATCTTGAGTGGCAGACAAGGGGTGCCTCCAGATCCAGGAGCAGCAGCCACATGCACCCCCCGCCCCCGTACCTGGGGGCCCAGTGAAGTGAGTGCATGGACAGGGGAATCAAGGGGGATGGGGCTGGCTTTGGGTGAGCAGGGGGTCTGGATGTAGACCCCCCTGAGTGAGCATATGGGATCTGCTCCCACTCCAGAGGGGCTCAGAGCTTCCCTGCACCCCCAAGACCCCGTGACCATCCATGATGACAGCCTCTGCCCACCCACCGAGGCAGGCCCAGGTACAGAGGATGCTCAGAGCCCCCTCCTTACACACACAGTGGCCCTGCTATCCTTCTCCCACTCCCACCCCTCCACCAGCTGGCAGAGGCCCTGGAACCCCCAGCCAGGGAGCAGTCAGCACTGGTTCTGGTCAGCTGAGCAGGGTTCACATGAGTGGGTCTCTGAGCGGCCTGTGCAGCAAGGGAAGAACTGTGGTCATGTCCATATGGAGACACGGAGGCACAGAGAGCTTCCCCAGATGACTCAGAGTGGGGATTCGAACCCAGGCCAGGTGATTCGGAGTCTTCTTGACCACTCCTCATTGGACTGCCCTCTCTCTGGTACGCTCCCCCCCCCCTCCTTCTGGAGGGCTGGTGGGCCATCAGAGAGGGGTAACTACCTTGCCCATCCCAGCATGCCTGCAGCTGTATTCCCAACCCCCCACCCATCTTCCCAATTATCTTAGGAATTGAGTTGTGAGCCTTCCCAGCCTCCATCACCAAAACTATATCCAAGTCCTAACCCCTATACCTGTGGCTGGGGCCTGGTTTGGGGTGGTTGCAGACCCTCCCAGTGGGTTCATGTGGTCGTTAAGAAATGTCATGTCAACTGTAAGAGAGATGAAAGCATAGAGGTGCTATCCGACCTGTCAATCACGTCACACCTGAGGGCACCTCTTTGTGGGTGTGGCCTTCTCAGAGAAGCTGGCGATTTTCAGCTACTGAAGTTGCAGGTAGCTACCTAGCACGCAGCCCCCAGACCACGGGGCCTCCGAGTGATAAGAGAAATGCTCATATATTTATCAGGGGTTCATGAGGGAGGGCGGAGCGGGGAGGAGGGGAAAGGAGGAGCTGATACCAAGGGCTCAAGTGGAAGGGCAAAATGTTTTGAGAATGAGGAGGGGAGCAAATGCACAGGTGGGCTTGACTCGATGGATGGGGGGATGGAGTGTGATAAGAGTTGTTCGAGCCCCCAATGAAATGATGATGATGATGAGATACCCCCCCCACACACACACACACCCTGAGGTAGAGACCTCAGAGAGATGGAGAACAAAGCAGGAACAGGTAGCTGCATGCACACCCGTGTTCATGACAGGGCCGCCCATGCAAAACATGGAAGGCGTCCAAATGCCCGTCTGCGGAGGAGCGGATACGTAGACCCTGGTGTGCACACAGAGGAGCACGTTGTTGTTGTCGTTGTCAGGGACCATCAAGTCTGTCGCGACCGCATGCACGACAGAACACGACACCGCCCGGTCCGGTCCCGTCCTCGAGATTGTTTCTATCCTGAAGCTCAGGGTTGGAGCCCCTGCCGCCTCCTCAAGGGTCTCCCTCTTTTTGGTCTTCCCTCCATTTTACCAAACACGATGTCCTTCTCCAGGGACCGCTCTCTCCGGCCAGATTATACAAAGGATGTTAAGACCGAGTCTCCCCATCCTGGCCCCCAAGGAGCATTCTGGCTGGACTTCTTGCACGAGAGATTCGTTTGTCCTTTTAGCAGCCTACAGTACTTTTATCTGCTTTTTGTTTGTTTGTCTGTTTTGGGGCATCACTGCCCTCTGGTGGGGGCTACCCAGCCTTGCTGCTGCTGCATTTGAACCCCCAATCCAGTGGACCGCAGTCCGGCACTCAACCACTACGCCACTGGGGCTCAGCCCTGTCTGCAGTACTTTGAATAGAATATTATGCACCCTCCCTGCCCACCTCCCCCTCAAAAAAAAGCATGATGAGCCTGACAGACCCTTCATAATGTACACGGATTTGGAAGACGTTTATGTTCACCAAAGCTCGTCTGTTCCCTAAAAACCAATACGGTAGGAGACCACGCTCAGAAATGAAAATGTGGTCTTCACGCCCAAAGAAAAAGGCTGTGAAGGTTTGGGGGAGGCCAGGTGTCAGGGGACAGAAGGGAATGAGGAAGGCAGAAAATTTTTTTTAATTAAATTAAAATATATATAAACGCTTGGTGGTTCAAACCAACCCAGAGAGAGAAAGGGGGAGGGGGGCAGGAAGGAGAGAGAGAAAGAGAGGGGAAGAGAAAGGGGAATGGTGTGTGTGTGGAGAGAGAGACAGAGAGACAGAGAGAGAGTGTTCCTATTATAGTGTCCTCCTGGGAAGCTCTAGGGAACTGTTCTCTCTCTTGAGTGGGGTCGCTCAGTATGGCCATCCACTCCTGCCCCGCCCCCCAACAGGAATCCTATAGGCATGGTCTCCATATGGAAGAGACATGGGGACACAGGGACAGGAAGATTGGAAGGATGCTGTAAGGTGTGGTCCCAAAGCTACAGCCCAGGGACTCTTGGGGCCACCGTACCACAGATAGGTTGGCAGCCAGACGGGAGGAAGGGCTGCCCGGCCCACCCCCCCAGAGCCCCAGGAGGAACCAGCCAGGCCGACACCTGACCTCTGACACCCAGCCGCCAGCGCCAGAGGACACGCCTTTGTCTTGGAGTCACTCAACGCTGGCGGCCACTGAGCCTATATCCACTCTCGGTGACCCAAAGTGGGCAGAGCAGAATGCTGGGGGGAGGGTTATGACCTCAGACTCGAGGCGACGACACCCCCTTTGTCAAGGGGCAGGGTGACGTTAGCTCATCTTCCGGCCTCTGGTCAGGGCCGGCAAAGATCAGCGACTCCGTGGCTCACTGGGGCGCCTAGACAGGAAGGCTAGGATCACAAAATGCTGACCCGTGGCAGGTCCACCCGTCGCCGCCATCACAGGCGGGGGCAGAGATTGGGACACAGAGCCCCCAAGCCCACCCCAACGCCCTAGAGTGTGACTTATGACGATGGGGCCCTGCTGCCACCCCCACCCCCCACCCCCTGTAAACTGCTAAGGGCACTTCCAGCCACGTGGCCTGAGGGCAGCGCTGGCCCTCCCTGGGCTGGTCAGGGAAGCGTCATCTGTGGACCCGCTGTCGGGAGAGCCCCGCCCTTGAGGGAGGGCGTCACGCTTGGTGAAGTGGAGGGACAGGGAGCGAGAGGATGACCCTGGAGGGGATGGACGGTCACGGGGCCGCAACCTGGGGGCACAAGGGTGAGGGCGGCCCAGGACAGGGCAGCGCCTGGCTGTGTTGGGCCTTGGTTCCTAGGGATCAGAACTGACTCTGCGGCACAGAACAGCCACACGCAGGAAGGCCCCCTGCTGAGGGCGACGCTCCCCCCCTCCCCCCTCCCCGCCCCTGCCCTCAGCGGTCCGAATGAATGAACTCCAGCGACGGCAAGCTTCCAGAGGCAGAGTTACAACTCTCACCGTGACCATGACCGCAGACTCGCTTGCTTCATAAGGTTTCCAACAGCTGTGTCAAAGGGAGAAATTGATAGCCGCTCTCGGGCTCTGATGGTGGCGGCAGGGGATGGGGGGTGGGAGGTGTTTCTCTTCATATTCCCTTTGACCAAAATTAACCCACGCGCAGCTTTTCTCTCACCCAACCTGAAAGAAACTCCTTCCAGTCTTGTCCAAAGAGGGGCTCACTCACTTTGAATTTCAAAGAATATGGCTGCAGGGGATGGGGGCTACAGGGTGGGCAGAGGCCCCCTCTCAAGGCGAGGTCCATTTTCTCAGTGAAAGAGGGGAGAGCGGGGCTCCAGCAGTCACCCCGAGTCACCCTCCTCTCCCCTTTTTGCCAGGAGGGCAGGTGGAATCAGGGGCCACTCATTAAATGGCGAACCACAAGGTTCATGGTTCAAACCCAGCAGTCTCGCTGAGGAAGGCAGATGAGGCTGTCTGCTTCTTTGAAGATGAAGACTCTCAGAAGGCCACAGAGACAGTTCTACTCTGTCCTAGACGGACTGTGAATCAGCATCGACTTGATGGCAGCGAGAGAGTGTAATTTGAGCACCTGAGTCCTTTGCTTCTTCTGGAATTAAGATTGTCTGCCGACAGCTCAGCAGAGATGTCATATTGGGATTTCTTTTCTTCTTCATCTTTTTTTTTTTTTTTTTAAGGTTCTGCTAACAGCTATGACTGTTTGAAAGGAGCTCCGCTGGCATAGACGTTATGCCCTGGGCTGTTGGCTGTGCAGTCAGAAGTTCAAAACCACCCAGATGCTCTGCAAGAGGAAGAAGAGGCATCGTCCTCAGTCTCAAAAACCCACAAAGGCAATTCTACTCAGTCCTCTCGTGCCCCTGTGCATCCCTCCTGCACACTCCCGGCTTGGCCTTTCTGACTAAGACATCCGGGTTCTCTGAAAGCGCAACACGTCTTGCCCTTCAAAGCATTCCCTAGAATAGAAGGTGGGGTGGGTGGGAGAGAAGGCGGATGGGTGGATGGGTAGAAGGAGATGTTTGGGAGAATGGAAGTAGGGGGTGGAGGGTGGATGGAGGTAAATAGATGGAATTAAGGATGGATGGGAGGATGGGTGAATGGACGGGTAGATGGGTGGGTGGATGGAAAGTAGTGAAGACAGATGGATGGATGGATGGATGGATGGATAATTGGGTGGGAGAATGGCTGCCAAGTGGGAGAAGGCATGGGTCAACTTGATGAGCTGAATGTGAATGGAGACATGCACACAGCCATGAGAATCACCCTATAAGGGGTGATCACAATTCATATGTTTGTGGGGTGTAGTGGTTGAGTGTGGGACTGCGGTCCACTGGCTTGGCGGTTCAAATCCAGCAGCAGCTCTCCAGGAGCAAGGCTGGGCCTCTCACTCTCACCAGAGGGCAGTGATGCCCCCCCCCCAAAAAAAACCAACCAAACAAAAAAATGTTGTGGTACACAAGGGCATACTTACCATTGCCTAGAGATCCTACCCCACCTCTCTGTCTCTGTCTCTCTCTGTCTTTCTCTCTCTCATGCACTCTCTCACTTCCATTCACTTCTCACCTGACGTTGACAAATCCCTCTTCAAGCTGACCTAGAGAGCTTGCTTCTTCTCTTCTTCTCCGTTCACGGAGAAACGAGAGTAATCTACAAAGAACTCCCTGATCCTCCCCCCACACACCACTTGCCACCACAGGTGAGCAGCACACGTTTCCTGAGGAAGACCAGCAGCCCCTGTTGGGCAGCAGACAACAGCTGCTCACATAGATAGGTCAACTGATGGATGGAAAATAGATGCATGAGTAGGTTGATGAATTGATGGATGGATGTATAGATAGAGAGAGATGAGTGGATATATAGATATATAGAGATGACTGGCTGGCTGGGGCTTTCGTGGGTGGGTGGATGAATGGATAGGGACATGGAAGAGCTGATGGACTCATAGATGAATGGATGGATACCATGGTGATTGGATGAATGAATGGATGAGGAGTGAATAGATGGATGTGGGAGTACATGGTAGATAGAGGGAAGGAGGGATGATAAATGGGTAGATAGGTAGATGGAAAAGATGGATAACGGCCTGGAACAAGCTGGGGTTGTCTCAGTCCCCTAAACCTATGGTTTGGAGCCCTCCTTGTGTCAGGTCCTCCTGTAGTCTTTCCCTACTGTTGGCCACTGTCCAACCACACCTGTCCCTGGCTGTGTGGACCAGGTAGAGGTCCCTGACCAGGTGTGTCTGTCCTTCCTCAGCTCCCCTGAGATTCAGACCCATGCTGGGGAAGTGGTTGCCCTCGTCATTGTGATCGGCAGTGCTGGGGCTTGCCATAGACCAGTACTCCCTGGACACTTGGCCTATTGACTAGATCCTGCCTTTGCAGGATTCATAAACTCGTACATAGTGAGGTCTTAGTGGGGTTGGGGCGGGGTGCAGCAGGCCGAGCTGTGATCCAGCTGGCCAACAGGCACAGGGGAGAGCGTGGAGGGCTGACACTGGGGCAGTGCCTCTCACCTGAGAGCGTGGAGGGCTGACACTGGGGCAGTGCCTCTCACCTGACAGAAAGGGCCAGGGGTGGGCAGACTGGGGAATGTGGGTGTGGAGCAGGCCCTGGGGTGGTGGGGGGAGATATGAGAAACGCAGTCTTAGAGCCTGAGAAGGAACCACTAGGGTCTGCCTGCAAGGGGAACAGGGGGCTAGACCTGGCCCTGAAGGAGTTAAAGACCACGGGTTATGCTGCAGGACTGTCTGAGAAGCACAGGTCCACTCCCCTTGCAGATGGCCCCATTGCTGACAGGACTTCTGCATGCTGAGAGCTAGGGGTCTGTCCTGCCTTAGCGGAGTCTGCATAGATGGGGGGTGGACACCAGGCAGGGGGCCTGGTGAAAGGGCAGAGGAGGGTGGGCCATCTTGGGGGCTGGGCTGAGGACAGTCAAGTCGAGGGGCAGTCTGTTGTTGGGCACTGCCTCTGGGCAGCAGTGCAACCCCTCTTACTGTGAGGGACGCAGAGGTGCCCCCTGAGAAACCAAGGTGGCCCCGCCCAATGCCGCTCCCCTCCCCCCACCCCTCCCCCACAGCATGTCGCCTGGGACCCCGGCGTCAGGGCATGCGGAGGGTGAGGTCGAGCCCTCGGAGGCAGGCGAGCGGGCGGCATCACGGAGCATCTCAGTCAAGGGTGACCGCGTGGCAGTCGGCAATTATGTGCTTCTCAAGCGACTCATCCTGGGCGGCGTGGAGGGTGGGAGCGTCCACCGCTTCCGCTGCGTCGCAGTGATTGAGGTCCCACGGGGGTCGCGTTCTGGCGCACTGAGGCTGATGGGGGAAACTGAGGCTGGCGACGCCCAGGCTAGTGGAGTGGCCAGAACCGCAGCCTTGCCAGCCCACACAGGGGTGCAGGAGAGAAGTGGGGTGCAGGACCTAAGGGGCGCCCGGCCCTCTGCTGTCTGCTGTGACCCAAGACGACCCTGTGTCCTGCTGTCCTGGCCACCCTCAGTGACAATCACAGCCCCTCTGCCCTACAGGTTCAGTTCCATACTGCACCCGGCCCAGGGGAGAGGGGGTGTCATGGCTCAGGCAGGCCTAGCCGGTGCCTCACCCAAACGCTGGGGGGATCTCACAGTCCTCCACCTCCTGGACCCCAGTCGCAGGCCCTCCCTCCCCCTCGGGGGGCACACTCCTGCCCTCTGCCCTCCAGCCCTCCTGCAGCCCCACCCCTTCCTCCTGCAGCCCCATCCTCCTCCCCCATTTGAAGTTTTTCTGGACTTGGTTCTGACCCTCAATGGGACCACTCACCTGGGTTTCTTCATCCTCAGACCCACTCCCTGGCTTGACCCCCAGCCAGGACCCACTCCAAGCTGCTCAGCACTCACAGCCTCCACCCTGCACTCATGCCCCCTCCCCAAGGGCACCCACAAAGCCTGCACAGCCGAGCTCAGCCAACTCGTGGGCCACACGCCTCCCATGTGTCCCGGAGACTCAGTGGCCGGGCGTGACTGCCCACCCCCACATGAACATGACGGTCATGTGCATGAGCATGTAAACAGACATGAGGGCATGCATGTGCATGAATGCGTGCACACACAGAATGCACAGGCATGCATGCAGGTGCCATATGTGCTGTGTCCACTGTGAGCATGTGTGCCTATACATCTGTATGCCTGCATATATGTGCACGTGGGCACAGTATGCCTATATGTGCCTGTGTAATTGTCCTTCAGTATCTGTGTACACACATGTGTGTTTGCACATGTGTCTGAGTGTGTGCCTATGCATCTGTGTGTGTGCATGTGCCTATACACAAGTGTGCCTGGGCACCTGTATACACACATGTGCATGTGTTTCTCTGTATCTGTGCACTCATACACATGTGTACCTGCATGTCTGCATGCACACACAGGTGAATGTGTCTGTACCCATGTGTGTTCCCGTGTGTCTGGGAAATCTGTGTGCACGGGTGTGTCTGAACACGTGTGTGCATGTGCTCAGGGGGAGCGGACCAAAGGTCTAGAGAACCAGGGCTTGTTCCCAGCCCCTGCCCCTGCCAGCCCAGAATGAGACCCACAGGGGCCCCGTGTGGGGGCACAATGACTTGCCCCTGCCCTCCCCTCACTTTGGGAAGGTGAATGGGGCTCTGAACCTCCCACCCTGCCCAGCAGGCTCAGCTGACCCCTTTGGGGTGCAGGCGCGGCAGAACTCCATGAAACCTCTGCAGGGGAGGTGAAGCATGCATCCCCTTGTTCACTGGGGCCCCGCTGAAGATGCAAAGTCCCCTTATTGTGGAGGGGTGCAGGGTGGGGGGCCCGGGCCTTGGTGTCCTGAGTGGCCCTGTCTCCTGGGCCTGAGCCAAGGGAGGGGCACCCCTCTCTGAGCCTTGGCACCTTCCCCTGAGTTAGGTGGTCCCTGACTGTCTTCCTCCTGTGAGGGGACAGGAAGGCACAGGCACTGACCAGGCCCCCCCTGGGCAAGGTCACAGGGATCTTGTAGGGCCGAGGGGAACAGGCTCAGCCACTCCCACCTCAGGTCGCACCCTGCCTCGCTTCATGAGGTCAGACCTCCAAGTGGCCTCTCTGGCTAGAAGGGGTTCACGGAGCCTTCGGAACCTCTCCACAAAGACCCCCAGGGAAGGAGCAGGCACAGGGCTGGGCTCGGTGCTCATCAGAGACCAGGAGGGCCATGAGCCCTGCCCTGGGCCTCGAGTCCAGAGACCCAGTGCTGGCGCTGGGTCCAGGCGTCTGCTGTATGTGGGGTCGGGGGGACTCCTCCTTACCTGGGTGTGTATTAGGAAAAGTGGGGACCATAAGAAAACTTCAAGGAGTTTGTGACCAGATACCCCTCTGGGCCAGTAGGGTCCCCTTGCAAAGTGGCCAAGGACCCATTGGCTAGATGGGGAGGCAGGTTCTGGGGTCCCACAGGCACTTTCTATGGCCACTACCTGTTCTTAGAACAGAGACATCACTCAGTCATGCTGACAGCTGGGGTGACAGGGTCCAGCTGCCCTCCACCAAGCCCCCCCACTCCCCCGCCGCGGGCACCCTAAGGTGGGTGTGAGGATCCTTGAGCTGGGAGGGCCTGGGTACTTGGACGGGGGGGAGCATGGTATGCCCTGCTCCTTCTGCACCCCCAGGGGGGGACGGGGAAAGTGTGCTGCTTAAGTTGAGTGAGGGAGGGGGTGTTTCTGGACCCCTGCCAAGGCAGACAGGCTGTCTGGGAATGGGCCCCGCTTCTGATCCAGAGTCAGGAGAGGTCAGAGGTAAGGAAGCCCCTTCACATCACACCGCGATGCGATAAGGTCCCAGGAGGGGCGGGGGCCTCCTCCCAGTCCCGGGTCAGCCTCGGTGTTGTGGGGAATCTGGGACCTGGGGGGACAGAGCAGCTCCCAGGCCGGTAGGCTGGTCACTAGCTGGTCTGCAGGCGTCTGGCCCCGCCTGCGAGTTCCTTGGGAGGCGTCGCGTGGCCCCCTGGGAGGCAGCCTGCGGGCTGGGGGCTCTGGCTGCGAAGGCTATTTAAATGCTCCATTGGAGAGGGATTAAAGTTTACGCAAGGTCACCGAGGATGTGATAATTATAATCACAGGTTTGGGCTCCGCAATGACAGCCATTTGTTATTTTCGCTCGGGCGGCTCCCGCGGCTCCGAGCTGGTGACAGGCGTGGACTGATTTAGTGGCCCGAGCCCGCGCCCCTCCCTCCCGCGCGCCCGCCCGCCCGCCCCGTCCCGGCAGCCCCCGCTGCTGGGGGCCGCCACGGGGGTTCCACCCCCAGGGGGACCGTGCCAGTCTTATTATGGGATGGAGGATGGGGTGGACAGTGGGAAGAGGGGGGAAAAAAAGATAGAAGCAGAGGAGGGGGCGGGGGACGGGGCTGAGGAGCTGGGGGCCGGGCCCGTGAGGGGCCGTGTAGTATCTGCAGTATCGGCTGTGCAGGGGCGGGATGCACCCCGGGCTGGAGGCTCGCAGGCTCAGCGGGTGGTGGCTGGGACGCCGCAGACGTGAGCGCCGGGCCCAGCCCCGCGGTGCCCTCCACTGCCGGCCAAAATCGATGCGCTGCTGAGGAGACGAGGCCATTTCTTGGGATAGAAGAGGCTGCGGGCGATGCGGATAAGCCCGACTTGCTGGAAAGGCCATCCGGAGGTGCTGCCGTGGAAGGGGCAGGGACCCTGCCCCCAAAGTCCTACGGCGCTTGGTTCCACTTGCACACACACACACACACACACACACACACACACACACGAGTCGTCTGCAATCGAGGGAGCTGGGACGGGTTCTGATGGAAGCGGCTCGCCTTTAACCATCAACCCGGGCCCAGAGGCCCCCACAGAGTTTCCTCGGTTTCTTCGCCCCAAATGGAGATGCCATGGCTCTGGGCCCCTTCCTGGGGGTGGGAGGTGGCCTCTGTCCTGAGTGCATTGGCCAGCTGCCCTGCACAACTCAGCAGAAGGACGGCGGGCCGAGACTCCTCGCAGGCTCCGTGGAGGTCTGGCGCCCACCTGGGCGGTTGCGGGCCATGGGCTTGCCCTCTGTGCCTCAGTTTCCCCTTCTGTGATGGGATGACTCTTTGAGCACACTGAACCCGCGCTCACCTGCCTCTCGAGGGTGGAGGTGGGGGTGGGTGGAGCTCAAGGGTCTCTGGCACCCAGAACCTAAGACCTGGCGCAGACGCAGAAGAGCAAGGTGAAGTGGGGGAACCCCGGGCCCCACCCCCATCCCTCCTGTTGCCTCCGCTGTGATTGATGCCACTTTTTTGTGTTTGTTTTCGCAATCGGAGGAGAGCCCGCACTTTAATATATATTAAATGGTGATAAATAGGGGTCCTTGCGGCCGGCCTGACGTGGCATTTGTCTCGGAGGGAGCAGAGATTGATAACTCTGGCGGGCAAACATCAAGCCCGAGCTGCGAGGTGTCTGCCGGCCAAGGCGTGGCCTTTCCGGGGCGCCTCTGCCAGGCTGCTCCTCGGCTGACCTGCTGGCAGGGTGGCCTCCCCAGGCCAAAGGCTCCTGACCGGGCCAGACTGCAGATGTCGGCCCATGGGGCCTGGCAGGCGGGTCTGGAGTGCCAATTGTGTGCCCTGAACAGTTGGGGGACTCTGGACTCCTACTGACCAATTGATGCTTCTCTCCAAGGACCTAGCACCTCTGGACCTAGCACCTCTACGTCCAGCCCCAATGAGGCCTACCCGGTCTCCTCCTGGAGCCCACAGTTCTGCCTCACTGCTTTGTCCCATGACCCCGCCCACCACCCCACCTCGTCATCCATGGCAGGAACAGCTATGAACCCTAACAGACCATGCAGGAACCCCCAAGTCAGCTGGCCTGGGGATTTCAGTCTTTCAGAAACTCCTCTTTGCCCCCGGAGGCCCATCCAACCATCCCCACCCTCTGACCTGCAAGTCCAGCACCCCTTTTGTCGCTGCAGGGAGGGAAGGGGCTACTTCTACCGAGTGGGTCTCCAAGATTCTTGATGATCCCCCGGGGATGTGCATCTTCCCATGGGAGCACCAGGAGAGACCTCAGGGCTCCAGGCACAGGGCACAGGGATGGGGGGCACAGGAGGCCTGGTGGAGCCCTCCAAGTTGGAGATGGGGACACCCCTCCCAGGACATGCATTTAGGGTGATGTGCATTACCACAAGAGGCAACCTGTGAGGCCAAGGTTTCCACCCGGGGCCGTGCAGTGAGCGGGCTCCTTGGAGGGGGTGAGGGTGGGGATCTGTTTCAGCTCCCACTGCCTCTATGGCCCATCTCCTGCTGCCATAGGGGCCTCCTTCTTCTCCAGGCTCCCAGGCAGCAGAGACCTCTTGGAGGGTGGAAGAGCAGAGGTTGGAGCCCGCCCCCACTGAATAAGGAAAGAGAGAGGACGTGGCAAAGGCTTCAGGCGAACTCAGCTGCTATCACCGTCAGTGTCCTCACCATTGTCACAGCCACCGCATTGTCACCATTACCATCACCCACTGCCACCTCTATCAACGCCATCCTCACCGCCATCATGAACATCACCATCGTCATCACCACCTTCATCACCATCAACATCACCGGCACCGGCACCGGCACATCCATCATTGCCGTCATCACCTTCATGACCACCGTCACCTTTGACCAGCACTGTCATCACCTGGACGATGTCCCCTTCATGATGGTCACCACCACCCATCACCATCTTCATCACCATTGCCACCATAGCCACAACTGTCGTCGTCTTCATCATCATACTCCGCACTGTCACCACCGTCAATATCACTGTCTTCACCGCCATGATTATCACCATTGTTGTCACCATCTTCATCATTACACTCATCACCTTCCTCATTGTCACCACCGTTGTCATCAGAACCACCGTCATCTTTGTGTGAGTCTGGCTTGACCAGAGACCAAGTCCATAAGTCCAATACCAGTGTGTACGTCCCATACGAGTCCATAAGTTTCTCTTCAGACTCACGCAGCCGTCCGCAGTGATGCAGCGTGCAGGAAGATCACAGGAGTCGTGTGGGTCCAATGGCGGTGGCCACATCCCAGGGCAGGCGTGGGTCTCAGTGTGGCTCATCAGTGGGAAGGTGAAGGCAGAGAGAGAAGGTGGGGGGAGGTTCCCAGGATCCCGCTTATGAGAAGACCATGCCCATAAGGAGGTACCATCAGTCTGACTGGTAGGCTAGACTCCACCCTACACTGTTATAGCTTCAAGTCGACACGAAGTTATATAATATAACTGCCACAATCTTCATCATCGTTGTCATTATCATCACACCTTCATCCTTGTCACTACCACCGTCACATCACCATCACTGTCACGGCACAAAGGAGCCATTGTCACCACCACGGTCATTGCCCATATCACCACCGTCATTACCATCACTGTCACTATTGTCATTACATCCTCTTCATCATCATTGCCACCACCATCACACCCGTCGCCTTCATCCCTGTCACCACCCTCACTACTGTCACGTGACATCGACATCTGTGGTGGTTACATAATCTGGTGTTAACTTGGGGAGGGGTGGTCTAGTCTGTCAACCAAGTCGCAGCTTGATGACCTCATTTGGAGGCACCACCTCAGAGATAAGCAACTCACCGCAGGCCAGATGCAGAAAGGCTCTGCTTTGTTTTACCTGCTGACAAGACACATGGAGCGACATGAGAACCTTGGAACTAAAAGAGCCATATGGACACCCACATCAGCGCTAAGATGCTTCCACCACCACTGGATCCACAAGACTTTCCATCCACTGGCCTGTGGTCTTCCTGCATCCAGTGTCACTGCCTGTGTTTTGTGAGTCTGAAGAGGACTCCATAGATTGGTATGGTACATATGGGCTACTGTTGGGACTTCCAGGCTTGGTCTACACGGGGCTGGGATGGTTTCTCAATATTTAATTGCTCTTGGATAGGAAGCTTTCCCTTAAACACATCAGTGGGTCTACGAATTTGTTTCTCTAGTCTAGGCTCACACAACATCATCGTCATAGCCATAGCCGTCTCCATCACCACACTCATCACCTTGGTCACTGCCGTCACCTCTGTCGGCACCCTCACCACCATCCTGGAGGATGGCCTCCTCGAGGGTGGGGATGTCCCCTCCTGTGCTGAACCCCTGGCTGCATCTGCCCTGTGGTTGTCCCCTTTTATTCAGATTCTGTCCTTCGCAGGCAGGGGTTCAGGGCTGGGGACACGAAGGGATGGAGAGAGTGCTCTACGGAGAGGAGACTGAGAGCAGACCACCAGGAGGGCAGTGGAAGGAGCTTGTGCTGCCCAGAACTGGGAAGACTGGGGTCCACCTCCCTGAGGGTTGAGGCAGCGGGAAGGGCACTGGGTAAGCTTGAGTAACTCAGGACCCCGCAGGTCTGGGGGACCTGGGCATTGAGCGAGGCCCTGGCTCCTTAAGCCAGAGGTACTGGGGGAAGACCCAGCATGGCGAGAGGGCTCCGTCTGCCCCGGTTTGCCGTGGGGAAAGGCGCACAGCACATTCCCCTTTCCGTTTCCCCAGCTGGGACTCTCTGAGACAGGCCTGGGCCCCTTCCTCATTCTGGGTCTGGAGCCTGCTCCTTGGACCAGGACCCAGCAGGTGAGGCCAGGGGCCCACACCCTTCTCCCCCTCCCCACGCCGCACCGGCCGGAGAGATGGCACGGAATATGTGAATGCCACACGTTCCGTTATCAAAATGATGGACCTTCTCCTTCGCCTCCCAAGAAAAACTCCCCTCTGGTGGTAACGGATAAGAGCCAGCGGCCCCGGGGCACACCCTGGCCCGTGAGTGATGGGCACCTCCCTGCAGGGGGCAAGGCCTCCTCTCAGCTTGCTCCATCAAGGGCAGCGTCTCGTGGAAAACACCCGCACAGCCCCACGGGGCAGCCTAGGCCCTGAGAGCAGCGTGTCAAGGGGGCAGCTACAGAGCATCAAACCCAGCAAGTGGCCTTCTGGGCTGGCCGCTGGGGGCCGGTCTGGGCCACTGCCTGGGGAGGGGCCTGTGTGGAGGGGCTGAGGCGGCTGAAGGGCAGGGGACAGTGCCCCTCATGGCCAGTCTTGGGCAGAGAAGTGCTGGAGGTGGACTTGGTTGGTGGGATCTGAGCCTACACTCCTGTGGGCAGAGAAGGGGCAGGTGGGGTGAGGGTCACTGAGAGCAGGACCGAGGTGTTTTGTTAACTCCAGGCACTAAGTGACCCAGTGCACAGAGACCGGGAGGGGGTCTCCCACAGCTAAGAATGTTCCCAGGGCTGGCGGAAGCTGGAACCTCAGCAGGATGAACCAGCCACCCTGCCTTTCAGCGACTGAGGACCCATGGGCTTGCTTGCGCTTACTGACTCCTCTGGCATGAACAATGATTTGTGACACGGATGAATAAGAGCATGTGGAATTGTTCATCACAGGTTAGTCAGTAAATGCAAGCAGACCCGTGCTTACCTGGTCTCCTGGGTCCTCCGGACATTTAAAGAGACTTTGACCCTGGTGGCGGTGTGGTTATTACAAGCTGGGCTGCTCACCACGAGGTGAGCAGTTCAAAACCACCCACTGCTCCATGGGAGAAAGATGAGGCTTTGTGCCCCTGTAAAGAATGACACGCCCAGAAGCCCACACAGGACAGTTCTGTCCTGCCCTGTAGGGTCACTGTGAGCAAGAGAGCTGCCAATCAGACCTAGAAGCAGAATCTTTGAGGAGGCGAGTATTGGTCCAGGTTGACTAGAGAAACAAATCCATGGAGACTCATGTGTATAAGAAAGGACTTACATAAAGGAGCAATTAGATATCGAGGAAGCATCCCAGCTCAGTCCAGATCAATTCTGTAAGTCCTATATTAGCTGATATGTCTGATACCAATCAATCAATTCCTCTTCAGACTCACACAACACATGCAATGGCGCCGAGTGCAGGAAGATCACAGGCCAGTGGGCAAGAAGTCTTGTGGATCCAGTGGCAATGGAAACATCTCAGCGCCGGCCAGGGATCTCCACGTGGTTCCTCCAGCTCTGAGACTCTGGCTGCCATCTGCCTGTCTCCATGTAGCTTGTCAACCAGAATATCTCCCGGGGACTGAGCTGAGAGAGAGAGAGAGAGAGTCTCCTACCTCCAAGGAGGAAGACAGGAGTTCCCGGAATCCTCAGGAGAAGGCCATGTCCACACAGAGGCCTCATTGGCTGTGATCTGATTGACAGGCTAGACTCCACCCCTTCACTTTTAAGCCTTTCAAATTGACAAATGATTATATAACTACCACAGGATGGAAAACAAGTGGGCATTTGTTTACTACAGACTAGCAAACACAAGCAAGCCTGTGTTTACCTCGCTGGGTAAACTGACTGCTATACATGCCCCATGGGCTCCCACTTCTGTGACATTTGAGGAATCTGGTGTGTGGGGGGTGGGGTGGGGGGGGAGTAATGGTGGCTAACAGTGTACAGGCTGCCTGAGAAGTCTGCAGTTTGAATCCACCAGCCACTCTTCAGGATCAAGATGAGGCCGCATGCTCCCTTCAAGATGGCAACCAGGGAGTCCCAATGGGGCATTTCTGCTGTGTCCTGCAGGGTCGCTGGGACTTGGTGACCTTGGTAAAATTTCCTGCTGGCAGGTGCTTCCTGATGGGTGAGACGTCTTCCCTCCAAGGCCCGGCCTCCATTCTACGAGGCTGTTGATATGGCTGCTTCTCTTCCTGGGCCGCTGCTTTGTTCGTGAGAAGAGTCTTCCGTCTCTGATACAGGTTACCATTCCCCGTCTTCGTTGCACGCTCACCGACCCAGCCCCGTGTGTCGTTTTTATCCCCCCTAGGGAGAAGAGAGGAGGAAGAGTCATGAAAAGGGCACAGTACGCCCTTTGGTCCCTGACTGCTGCTTCGGGGCGCACTGATCGGGGACCCAAGGCAGACGACCGCCTCCACAGCTTCAGTCTTCTCTCCATCGCCATGGCGGTACCCATCTGTCAGCTGTGAGGATTTTGTAGAGAGCCAGCAGAAATCTCCCAACGCAGTGGGTGGCCCCGTCGGCATAGGAACAGGCTCCAGCATCCCTCCCATCTTGGAGCTCGAGTAGACTCAGGCAACGCCAGCTTTGGTTAGATCTTGGCTGGAATCACCAGTCAGAGCCAATTGTACGGCAACTCAATGAACATCTTTGCCATCGCTGGACTTTGAGGGCTCTCTGAGAGCACTGACAAAGCAAATCGGCTGTCCAGTCAATGCTTCCATGATATTGGCCAATCAAGGTTTCCCTAATAGTGGCCAATCAAGGTTTCCCTAATAGTGGCCAATCAAGGCTTCCCTCACAGTGGCCAGTCAAGGATTCCCAACAGTGGCCAATCAAGGATTCCCAACAGTGGCCAATCAAGGCTTCCCTAATAGTGGCCAATCAAGGCTTCCATCACAGTGGCCAGTCAAGGATTCCCAACAGTGGCCAATCAAGGCTTCCCAACAGTGGCCAATCAAGGCTTCCATCACAGTGGCCAGTCAAGGATTCCCAACAGTGGCCAATCAAGGCTTCCCAACAGTGGCCAATCAAGGATTCCCTAACAGTGGCCAATCAAGGATTCCCAACAGTGGCCAATCAAGAATTCCCTCACATTGGCCAATCAACGCTTCTATGATGTTGGTTGCAGGCTCTACAAGGCAACAACAGCATCCTTCCCATGTCCTGTGTTTGTCAGTTCCCCGCATCTTTTTTTGCTCTTCCTTTCTCTGAGCTTTCTCCCTAGGCAAGCCTGCGCTGTGGCATAGGGACCACTCGTCAGCTGTTCAAAACCACCAGCCGCTTCTCAAGAGAAAGAGGAGGCTCTCTGCTCCTAATCCCCTCTGAGCTATAAAAAGGGCAGCTTAGACAGAGAGAGACACACTGTGAGAAGACGCTTTGTGTTAGTCTGGATTGACTACAGAAACAAATCCAGAGACACTCACATGTGTATAAGAAAGAGCTTTAGTTAGATAGTGAGAAAACATCTCAACCCAGTCCAGATCAAGTCCATAAGTCTAATGCCCATATGTCTCATACCAGTCTATAAACTCATCTTCAGACTCACACAACACAAGCAATGACGCCGAATGCAGGAAGCTCCCAGACCAGTGGGTGGAAGGTCTGTGGATCCCGTGGCGGTGAAAGCTTCTCCGCGCTGGCATGGGTCTCCACATGGCTCCGCCAGCTCCAGGAGTTCCCAGAATCCTCAGGAGAAGGCCACGCCCACACCGAGGCCTCATTGGCTATGCCCTGATTGACAGGCTGGACTCCACCCCTTTGCCCAAGTTGACTGGCATTGCTGTAACTACCACAAGCCCAGGAACACCACGGGTTGCGCCTGAATGCTGTTCTCTTACCTTTTCTTTTCTTTGACACTGGGGATCCCGTTCTTCTCCAATTCCTTGGACTTACCCGGGAGCGATCCTTTTTGAAGATGACCTTTTTCTTGGTGTGTGGTCTACGCACCAGACGATTCAGTGGTCCAGTCATCAATTCCATTTTTTCTCGTTCTCACGGCCGTGAATCTTTTCAAGAGCAAAGCCCAAACCGGGGCTGCTGTGGGGGGGCTGTTGACCTGGTGCCGGCTCATAGCCACGCCCCAGGGCGACAGAATGCCACACCCAGCGACCCCACACCAGCCTCACCACCGTTCCGACAACGTTACCGCCTGCCTTTGTAAGAACAATACCTCTGTTGGCATATGCCTGTCCTTTAAGATAGCCCGTGGTGTGGGTAGAACTGGAGGGTGGGTGGGTTGTCCCTGTCCTGGTGCTGGCCCTGGGGCGGGTGCTCTATATAAATGTAAATTTCTCGGGCTGCAGCACCGAGACTGACTTGCTAGTTCAGCGAGCGCCCCTGGCCCCCTCGGCCTGTCAGTCCAATCCTTCATGCGCTGTGTCTCCCCTCCGTGGGGGCCATCCTGGTCCCCCTGGCTGCGGGGGAGGTGGCAGCTGGAAAAGTTCAGCCTTGCGAATGCAGACAGGACCACCCGGCAGGCCCTGCCACCAAGGACTGGACGGACAGATGTACAGACACCCGAAGATCCAGGCAGGATGCCTCCCCCGCCCCACCTCGATGTACACAGTGTGCCTCTAGTGCAAAAAAAAAAAACAAAAAAAACCCCAAAGCAATGCCCTGGCTTGGGGTCAGCACTCCACCTCACAGGACAGGCTCGAACTGCCCCTGGGGGGTTCTGAGACTGTCACTCTTTACAGGGGAGTAGAAAATCTCCCCTTTATCCCACCAAGCGGCAGGCGGTTTAGAACCTCTGACCTTACGGTGAGCAGTCCCAACTCGTAAACACAGGCCACCAGAATGCGTGGGCCCCCGGGAGAGCCCCATCATATACACCTTCTCTGGGCAGGTGGGGGCAGAGTTGGGGGGGCTACTTGTAAGAAAGCCCCTGTCCTCACTTAGATCTCCCCACTAGGAGAGACTGGGGGCGTCCAGCTACATCCATCCCTTCTACCTGGTCAGCACAGGCCCCGTTTCCCAGGGGGACAGGGACACTGAGGCCGTGTCTGGAGAGACTCTTCAGGCAGAAGTTCAGCCTTGATGAAGGGACAGACAGCAGGCACAGGTGGCAGGAGTCTGGGCTGCCATGACCAGGTCCCCGTGGGGCCACCTGCTCAGCAACACTGCCCTTTGATACCCACCTCCAGTCCCACCGTGGGCCCCACAGTCTGAAGTCTTGGAGACGGGGGTCCCTGGAGTCAGCTCTGACCCACGGCAACCTCACGTACAACAGGACAAGACAATGACACCCTGTCCGGTCCAGGCTGACCACCCTTGCTCTGTTTCAGCCCGTGGCAGCCCCATGCCCACCCACCTCCTGGACCGGCCTTCCTCTGTTTCCATGACACTCGACTTGGCCAAAGGTCACGACCTGAAGGTGCTGGGAGTCCTTCCACCCAACAGCACGTGGGGTCACCGGCTTGACAGCCAGGGTTTGAGGTCATTTTTCCTTCGTGCACCCAGAAACCATCCGGCCTATGGCATCCTTCCAAACTGCGTAATTGGCCTCCCCCGCCAGCCCTCACCCACGCACCCTACCTTTGAGAATGCTCCCCTCCCCCTGCCAGCCACATGTGTGCATGTCCTCTGTCACTGCTGCGTCATGCCCCCTGCCTCAGGCTTTCACCAGACGGCGTCTTCCCCACAGCTGCTGTTCTGAGATGGGTCTGCAGTCAGTTGCTCCTTCTCACTGCTGAACCAAAGTCCCGCAGAATCCTCGCTGGGGCACATGTATGGGTAGGTGGTGCTCAGAGGCTGAGGGAGCGGCTGGTGGTTTGAGTCCCCGCCCCCAGGCACCTCGGAGGAAAAGACAGGGCCAGCCATCGGCGAGTCAGGCTGGGTTCTCCAGAGAAACGAGCCGGTGGCGCTTGTACACCAGAGACGGATGTCAAGAAATGGCTCGCACCTTTGCAGAAACGGGCCGGGCCGGTCTGGTCTAGCCCGGGCTTCTCCCGATGAATAGGAAGTGAGATGCTGAGGCAGACCCGGCAGGGGACACAGGCTGGTGGGTGCACAGGTCCAGAGTCGGCAGAATGGACCCACCATGGGAAGTCCTTGATGGCTGTGGGCATCATATAGCAGGAGCGCCAGGAACCCGCTTTGGCAGAAGGCCAGGGTCTTTCTCTCTTAAACACAAGGGATCATGGTACCCAGGAGTGGCTGATCCAGGAGGGTCTCATTGACAGGACCCCTCACTATCACAACGTGCTTCCCCAGGAATGGGCTGAGGCGCCTGTGTCCTACTGGATCATCCCAGCCACTCCTGGCCTGCTGAAGGGCATTTGAGATGCTGGCAGTGAAAGTCTGATCCATTACCCACAACGCGATGGCGGCTTTTAATATGGCTCTTCTCACTCTGGTCTTGAGACGCACGCTCAGGTCTCGTGGAGAGACTGCAAATTAGATGTTTGGGGACAGGGTGGCCGACTTGTGTGAAGCAGTGCATGGAACCCTGGCGGGAGACCGAGCAGTGCTGTCGGACCACCAGGCTGAAAGGGAGCCACATTGCCCAGTCACTACAGTGTCGCTGTGCTGAGAACCATCTAGACCCAGGAGAGGGGGGGGGCGCGGAGAGAGAGAATTGTAACACTGCAGATGGCACAAGACTGCTGCAGGCATGGCAGGGAAACATCAGCAGCAGAACCAGGAGACCAGTGCAGCGAGGGGGTGTGGTCTGGGCACCTGGGATGGGGCAGCTGCCCAAGGTGTGCTGACCCAGGAGCGAGAGAGCTGAGCTCCTTCAGGCAGGAGGCTTACTGACAGAGGGGGCTGCCTCCAGACCCGCCCTGGAGACGTCAAAGAGCTTTGTGACGCTGGGGAAAGCAAAGGCCCGGGCCAAGAGTCAGAAGCTGCTGCTTCCCTTCATCATTAGGGGTGGCTCGTGAGTTCACAGGGAAACCTCAAGCCCAGCAGAGAAAGAGAGAGAGAGAGAGCTGTGGGAGGGGCAGCCGGTGTCTGAGCCGGTGGAAAGGTTGGAGGCTGGAAGCCCGTCTGACCATGGCAGAGTCTCATAGCAGCCAGTCACGGGCAGATGCTGACAGAGACACCTCCCTCCCTGACTTCCTGAAGCGAAGCTAGATCTGGCAGTATTTTTACAACCAGACCGGTAGACAGCATCATGACAAAGGGAACAGAGAACGGCAAGGAATTTAATTTTGTTTAGATCCACAATCCACACCTGTGGTAGCAGCAGTCGATACATCAAGCACCGTGTGGCATCAGGCAAGTCTACTGCACAAGACCCTCTCCAGGTGTAAAGAGACCAAAAGTCGCTTTAGGGACTGTGTGAGTCTGGGTAGGCTAGAGGAACAAATTCATCGGGACTCACAGGTGAATAAGAAAAAGGTTTATAGACAAGAGCAGTTGAGTATTGAAGAAACATCCCAGCCCAGTCCAGATCAAGTCCATAAGTCCGCTATGAGCCCATCTGTCTGATGCCAATCTGTAAAGTCCTCTTCAGACTCACGAAACCCATGCAATGAGGCCACATGCAGGAAGATCACAGGCCAGCGGTTGGAAGTCTTCTGGATCCTGTGAAGTTGCAAACCTCTCAGGGCGGGCAGGGGTCTCCACGTGACTGCCCCAGCACCCAGGGCTGCATCAGGGAAGGTCCATGTGGCTTCTTTCTCCTTAGATACGTCTCGCAGGGAGTCAGTCTTGTTAGTAGAGAGTCTCCACAGGAGTGAATCGAGAGAGAGAGAGAGAGAGAGAGAGAGAGAGAGAGATCTCCTGCTTCCAAGGAGGAAACACCACATTTTCCCAGCATCCTCAGGAGAAGGGCCTGCCCATCCAGAGACCTCATTGGCGATGATCTGACAGGCCAGACTCCACCCCTTCACTCTTAATCCAATCGAGTCTCAGTTTGGCACCAGATGATGTAACTACCACAGGGACTAAGATATGCCTAATCCAAACTCACAGCTCAGGTTCACTGGCATTGAATGGATCCCAACTCTTAGAGACTCTGAAGGACAGGGTGGCCCTGCCCCTGTGGGCTTCCCAGACTGTAACTTTGCAGTACTAGAAAGTCTCTTCTTTCTCCTGTGAGGTGGCTGGTGGTTTCGAACTGCTGACCCTGTGAATAAGAGCCCACTCTGTCCCCACCACGGCATCAGGGCTCTTGCTAAGCCTGATCCATGGTTGCGCATGTTCAGCCACCTCAAAAACACGTGGAAGCTGACCAGGGACTAGGGAAGGCTGAAAGAGAACAGCTGCATTCGAAGGATGCTGCTGGCCAGGAACAGCTGGCGCACGATGGACTTTGGACTAAAGAAGGACAGCCAGATGGCTTCTTAGAGGCAAGGATGCCAAGACTTTGGCTCACTTAGTTGGGACAAAAGGAAGCGTGCGCTCAGCCTATCTTAAACTGAAATGACGCCAGGGGAAAACTCCAGCCTGGAGTTGCACGATTGAGGGATTCTATGAGCGGAAAAATTGAGTGAGGCAGGAAGCTTCCAAAGACGATGCAAAGAATACACAGAGTCGCTGCACCAAGAAAGTAGTTCAGACTGAGCCCTGGTGGTCTAGTGATTGTGTGCGGGACTGCAGCTCACAGGGTGGGTGGTACAAATCCAGCAGCAGCTCTCCAGGAGCAAAACTGGGCTTCCTACTCCCAGCAGGGCAGTGAAGTCACACACACACACACACACACAAAAAAAAACACAACAGCAAAAAGAAAGTAGTCCGTAGGCATCCCACCATTTCAGGCGGGAGCATCTGCACAAGAGCCAACGGTGCTGAAGGAAGACGTCCAAGCTGCGCTGAACGCACTGGCCAAAAACGAGCCTCCAGGACTTGATGGAGCCTCAGTTTGAACAAGTTGAAGGAGCACTGGAAGCACTCACTTGTCGATGCCGGGAAGTTTGGAAGACAGCTAGGTGACCACCTGACTGGGAGGGACCCATATCCGTGCTCATTCCAAAGGAAGGTGCCTCCACGGAAGGGTCAAGCTGTAGAACGGGATCCTTGACCTCAGGTGCAAGTAAGACTTTGCAGAAGGTCATCCATCCAACAAGAGTGGCAGCAGGACACTGACGGGGAGCTGCCTCGAGTCCAGGCTGCCTTCAGAAGAGGACAGGGAGCAAGGAGATCACTGCGGATGTCAGATGGATCTCGGCTGAGCCCAGAGCATGCCAGAAAGATGTTTACTTGTGTTTAATTGGCTATGACACAGCATTCGCCTATGCAGACCAACCCAAACGATGGATAACCCTGAAAAGCCTGGGAAGCCCAGATTGCTTCATTGCGCTCATTCAGAACAGAACGAGGAAATGATGCATGGTTTAAAAATCAGAAGATGTGTGTATCAGGGTTGCATTCTCTCCATCCGTATTCTAGCTGTATGCTAAGCAAATCATCTGAGGAGCTAGATTATAAGAAGAATTCGGTGGGCTGAGCCCTGGTGGCGTGGTGGTTGAGTGCGGGACTGCAGTCCACTGGCTTGGCGGTTCAAATCCAGCAGCAGCAAGGCTGGGTAGCTTCCACAACCACCACAGGGCAGTGATATCCCCCCCCCCCCAAAAAAAAAGAAGAATATGGCATCAGGATGGAAAGAGGCCTTATCAATAACCAATAATAACAAGCTTGCATGTTGATAGTTAGGACTTGAAGCAACTTACTCATGAAGGTCAAGGATTATAGCACTTGGTTTTTGAGTTTTTTTGGGGGGGCATCACTGCCCTCTGGTGGTGGGAGTAGGAGGCCCAGCCTTTTCTCCTGTGGAGCTGCAATTGAACCTCCATCCCAGTGGGCCGCAGCCCCACGCACAACCACTACACCACCGGGGCTCAGCCCCAAGGATTATAGCACTGAGAGGCTTCCCCCACCACTGGCTCCACAAGACCTTCCATCCACTGACCTGTGGTCTTTCTTCCTGCCTTTGGCATCATAGCATGTGCTGCGTGAATCTGAAGAGTAATTGAGAGACTGGCATCGGGCCTATGGGCCAATATTGGACATATGGATTTGATCTGGACTGGTGTGGCAGTCATGTGCTTGATGTCAATTTCATGATTCGAAGTCTAGGGGTGGAAGTCTAGCCTGTTAATCTGGAGATAGCCATTGAGTAGCCAATGAGGCTTCTTTGTGGACATGGCTTTCTCCCAAGACCTCTGGGAAGTCTTGCGATATTTCCCTTGTGGAGATGAGAAGCTATCTCCCCAGTTGTTGGGAGTCAGTCTTCGAGATGATGAACTACGGACATGACAAGATGGCAGCGTCCAAGGAGCTGGAGGAGCTGGAGGAGAAGCCACACGGCCTTACCCTGATGGAACCAGACCTCTGAAGCTGGAGAAGCCACGTGGAGACCCCTGCCAGCGCTGAGTTGCTTCTACCCCCACTAGATGCTGTTGATAGACCCTGAGTCCTAGAAGCGAGGAGCCATGAGGGGACCCCTGCCGGCACCAGGACTCTGCACCCACTGACCTGTGACTTCATGTGTTGGAAGGAGACTTTATAGACTGGTATTGGGCATAAGGGCTAATATCGGACTTATGACTTTGAACTGGACTGGGTTGGGGTGCTTTCTCAATGTCCCATTCCTCTTGTGTATAAACCTTTCCCTAGATCCATATGCGTGTCTATGCATTTGTTTCTCTCGTCTACCCCGACTCACACAACTGGGCTGGGCGGTTTCCTCAATGTGCCCTTGCTCTTTGGTATACAGCTCTCTCTGACACACAGGTGAGTGTCACCGGGTGTGTGCCTCTCATCAGACGCCGGCCTAACACATGGACTAAACCAAACTCACAGCCACGGGGGTGGACGCCGGCCCTTCGTCAGCCTAGGAGACAGAGTCGAACCGCGCCTGTGC
>PVJH01023839.1:0-28485 GCA_004026705.1 Nesogale talazaci
TGAAGACAGACCTCTGAAGCTGGAGTGGCATGCTGTTGATGGACCTGAGCCCTGGAAGCGAGGAGCCATGGGGAGACCCCTGCCAGCGCCCTGCACCCACTGACCTGTGACTTCCTGAGTCGGAAGCAGACTTTATAGACTGACTTCGGGCATATGGGTTAATATTGGACTTATGACTTTGTACTGGACTGGATTAGGATGCCTTCTTAGTGTCACATTTCTTTTGTATACAAACCCTTTCCTTATACCTATATGCATGTCTCTGAAATTTGTTCCTCTAGTCTTTCCGGACTAACACAGATCCCTTCTAAGCATCTTTATAAGGAGCCCTGGTGGTAGAGTGTGTTATACATTGGGCTACTAACTTTTAGTTCAGCTGTTCAAAACCATTGAGTGTTCCAGGGAGAAAGAGGCTTTCTACTCCTGAAAAGGTTTGCAGTTTTGGGAACACCCAGGGGCAGTTCTACATCCTCTTATAGGGACACGATGAGCTGAATCAACTAGAGAATGATGAGTTTGGGATAGTTACCTTGACAGCTCTAATTCTGTGGTTATCATGATCTAAACAATCCTCCATGAATTCGGATGAACCAAGGAATATCAAACCCAAACTAAAAGGTCAGAGATCAGAAAATACTTGAAGAGTGAGTAAATGTCCATCTTTACCAGTTCGTCCCATTTCCTATTCTTCATTTTTTTTCAATCCCTTCATTTTGGCAAGTTTTCTATTTGGTTTCATACTTTTCATCCACTTTCTAGTCATTGATTCTGTGCTACTCCAAATAGTTATTGAATATCATCTTTGTGCTCCCCACTGTGGGAAAAATAAATATATATATTTTTCCTCTCTCAAGCTCACTTTTCTGTGGGCTCCTACAGCATCTTGAGTTACCCCTGGCTGCTAATGAAGTCATCTGGCAGGTAAGAAACTGAACTCACCATTTTCATGTAGCTTTCCAGAGCTCTTGTCATGAATAGGCTCCTAGCTTGGCTGGCTAGAAGCACCAAGAAATACTTGTTTCCAATCTCAAACCACATGCACTGCCATTGAGTAAATTCTGACTCACAGTGACTCCCACCCCCACAACCACCCTTGGGTTTTCGAGAATCTGTTTATGGGAGTATAAAGTCCAGGTCTTTTCCCAAGGAGCTCTTGGGGTTTCTGAAACGGCAGCAATGGGAATAACAGCCTGATTCAAATCTGCTACACTTACTACCAGGTCCTCTTTGTTTCTAATAGTTAGTGCAACTCTACGCTTAAAAATTTGACCCCGGGCTGAGCCCCGGTGGCGTAGTGGTTGTGCGCAGGACTGCGGCCTGCTGGGTTGGAGGTTCATATCCAGCAGCAAGGCTGGACCTCCTACTCCCACCACCAGAGGGCAGTGATGCCCCCCCCAAAAATTTGACCCCTTTTCTGTTTTCTTCAGTGCTGCCTCTAGGTCTTGTATGTATCATCTGTTACTTTGTTCACCATCACAAGAAACAGGCTCTCTCTGCATACACCAGGCAGTCACCTGTGTGTCTGATGAGGAACAGTCTGTGCTGGTCACGAGAAGACACTGCTGTTCCGTGAGCTTCTGTTGTTCTTGTGTTGTTGGGTTCTGCTGCACAGACACCCAATGTGCGACAGAAGGAAACACTACCTAGTCCTGCATCATGCTCCCAATTGTTACTTTGGACCTGTTGTTGCAGCCATTGTAGCAACCCATCTCCTTGTGGCTGACCCTTTATCAAGCATGATGCCCTTGGGCAGGCACTGCTGTCTCCTGAGAGCATCTTCAAAGTATGTCAGATGATCATTCTTTTCAATGCCATCCATATGGGTTGTTTTGAGCGACACAACTGACAATCTTGACATAGTCACGCAAATGCCTTTCTCATGTTCTCTGTGTTCAGCCAAGTTCCATCTGATATCAGTGTTGATATCTCTTGTTTCACGTTCCCGTCTACTGCTGCTGAATGAGAATGCCCATGCTAAGAAGGCCCCATTTGTTCCTTACACCATCTATGGATCTGCTCTTCCCATCACTACCTACATCGGATTCATCCCTGGAGATCTAGGAAATATATATGTGCACTCAAATAGGGAGTTTGATGCAAAAGATCCATTCTCACAGCCTTTCTTTATATTCTCAATCCAAAGGCCACCTCTGCATTCCTAAGGTGAGGAATTTGTAGCATTGAAACTGAATAAACCAAGGAATGCAGCCTGGTTTGTCGTTTTCTAGTTATTCTGTCTTGGGTTGGTTAACTTGTCCTCTTTGAACCTCAGTTTCTCATCTTTAAAATGGGAATAATAAGTGGTCTATCATATGGTTCAATTGATCTAATGTGTGTAAAGCACTTCCCTTAGGGACTGACATGTAATAAACTGGGCATATGTGATAACTGGAGTCTCTGGATGGATGAAATCGTTGAAAGGTCAGGTTGGAGGTTCAAATCCATCCAGGGTGCCTCAGAAGAAAGATGAGCTAAATTAAGAGGAGGTATCTCTTCCCCTCCCCCCCCCAGAAAAAAAATAATCCAGAAAAAAAACTCCACTGGGTGGAGGTATCGTAATACCCATTTTCCCCTACTAGGTGAACATCAAGCAACTCACTCTGAGTTAGTGCAACCAATGAACTCTCTTGAGGATGTTCTTTCCGATCACAGTGAATTTTTTCATAATTGCAATCTCACTCAAATCTCTCTCTCTCTGAAGACCGTTTTAAAAGAACAGTGAGCAGCTATGAAATTTTGTTTTCTGTTCAGGAAAAAGGCTGCAGAAACTGTTGTGATGTTGAACACAACTTACAAGGACAGCACTGTTGGAAAAATTCAAGTGTACTAGTGATTTTGTCATTTCAAAACTGTGAAATGTTTATTGAGAGTTGGAAGGACAGATTCTGGATGTCTGCTAACTTCCCAAAAGGAAGAAAATATCAACTCCTAGTGCATTTAGAGTTCATTCCAGCAGGTCAGACTTTTAATCAAGCATTCTATCTAGTTAGAGGTTATGAAAAGGTTGGGTAACAGTGTGCTACAAAAAGGCCTGATTTATGGCATATGAGGGACTGATTTTGCCACCAGGACAATACACCTGCTCACGCAGCCATCTCAGTATGCCAGGTTTTGCCAAAAAGAAATCACCATGCCACTCTTGCTCCATGCACCTCACTCACACAATCTCACTTCTTATCGCGTTTTTCTTGTTCCCATGAACACAGAGGAACATGAATGTGACTTGATGACACAGCAAGGTGAAGAAGAAGTGAAGGAGTGCTGTCAACCTTCCAAACAGATGAGTTTGAAAAGTGTTTCCAAGAATGTGATTTCAGATTCGACAGATATATGAAGTGTAATGGAGAGTACTTTGAAGGTGATAGGTTGCTTTGAGAAAGAATTTGAATACATAACTTTGAAAAATATTCCATTTTGGTGAGGTACCTTTCGTATGTCTGAAAAAGATCAGCTATTGATAGTGCCAAGCACAATTTTATCCTGACACACATAGGATTGCCACGAAATAGAGCTGACGTCCACAGCTACTGGTCTATTATTATTTCATGAATTACTATTACTTAGATGAAAAATAGTATTTTTGTTGTTGTACTAGCTGTCAATTATTTGAGGGGAGTGTCCTAGAGGTATAAGGTTGGAAATATCATCACCAGAAAACAAGCCAGTACAGAACTAAACAAACCCAAGAAGCTTCCATTTCAATGATTTTGTTCAAGGTTTGTGGCGGGAGAAAGAGAGAGCTGAAAGGACTGATTTGCTCAGGGTTTCTGAATTATTTGGAGGGTTTCATATTGCCTCCAGTATGAGGAGCATCTGGCCACTCCATCAGATAGGAAGCATCTCTCCCCAACAAGGGTGAAAACTTGCTTTCTGCCCTATCTGCACTTCACGCTCCCACTCTCCTTCCTTCTAGGTGTGTTCAACTGTTCTGCGCTGTGAGGGGTGATTTCTGGACATCCTGCTCAATTTATAATGAGAGCTTCTAAAATGGTCCCTGATCTCTGATTAAAGATCAATACCTGCACAAAATATTTCCTTTCTTCCATTGTTACCAGGTCTCAGGATCTGATTGAAGGCTGTGAGGATTCTCACAGTGGAAAGGCAAGTGTACCCTCCTTGTGGATTTTCACAGCCCGAGGGGTATTGAAGCAATACTGTTGTCCTTCATCTCACTGGGCAAGGAAGGTTATGAACTTAGAAACCCTCTTTTCCCCTCTGTTCCCCAAGTCCCCACACCTGCCATTCCTTGTAGCCACCAGAACCTTCCACTCTAGCATGTAGCAGCTGTGCCTTTGGAATGAACCAGTTGCCAGAAACATCCCTAATTTTTCTGAGAACCTCTCCCCTGTGTTTCTCCCTGCAGGATTGTCACAGGCAGTGCCTGAAGGAGCAAGTGCTTAGGCATTGGCACAGGTCCCAGCTTTATTACTTGCTAGATGCTTTTCATTGGGCAAGCTATTTAAACCCTTCAAGCTTCAGCTCCCTCTCCTGAAAAGAAGGGGTCATCATACATGCTTTGAGGGTTGCTGAGGGTCCAAATAATATCCCAAGTGGAAGTGCTACCCTTTATTGTTTCTCTATGGCCATTTGTAAAACCTAACTCCTTAAAAGAAGGCACACATGGGCTAGAGGCATGACAGTAGGGGGCAATGGTAAAACATTTGGCTGATAACCAGAAGACTGGCAGATTGACCCCACTGGCTGCTTCAGGGTCACCTGCTTCCATAAGGGTGACAGCCTTTGCTACCCTAGGGAGCCATTCTATTTGGACCTATATGGTCACTATGGGTCTGGGACCGAATGGACACAATGGCACTCAGTTTATTTATTTTTTATCCGTCTTTGCGGTAAGTGCCAGATTACCTTCCATGACTCTGCTCAAAAATGTCAGTTGCTGAATAAAATGAGTAAAATACTCCCAGCTCTCCACCTTCCTGGCGCATGAATTGGTGTGTCCACTTGAGGAGGAGGAAAGGCCTGGTGATTTGCTTCAGAAAATTGGCCCGTGAAAACTGCGTGGATCACAATTGTCCAATTTGTCCAACTTCCTTGCTGTCAGCGTGTCTCAGGAGAGGTCATTTGTTGGAGGTCATTTGGTGAGACAAAGTGGCAGTGAAGGGGAAGGTGACCTTCAGGAAGATTGATGGGCACAATATCCACATGATGGACTCAAACGTGCACAAGGAAGATGACACGGGTATCCTTGTTACAATGTTTCATTCTGCTCAACTAAGATATCTATGAGTCAGAGTCAACTTGGCAGTTGCTATTTATCAAACATTTCATCCATCCATCCACCCACACATCTGTCCATCCATCATTTTACTAATCTATCTACCTACCTCTCTCCAATCTATCATTTATCTCTCTCTCTCTGGATGTAGATTTCTTATTTCACTTGGAGTCTTTATTTTCTTCTCTAGTAATAAACACACAGGAACTCTATGAAAGAGACTATTTATTGGAGGGTGAAAAGACACTGGAAGCAATAATGATAGTAATAATGAAGTAATAAAATATGCTTTTCTTAAATAGTGTAAGAGTCTTTCCATTTAAAATATTTGTTTCCCAGTGAAAGCAACAGCTCTCTCAGTTGAAACAATGTCATTTGTGAGCAAACCGTTCAGCAACATTTCCTGGGCCAGCCAATAACATTGGTATATACACAGCACATCATTTCAATTTACCAACTGTTCTGAAATTATCTGACCAAGCAGAAAGCATTAATCCGAATCCTGTTACAAATGGACATTGAAATAGGGTCATGGACCTTGGGGAAGATGAGGAGGAATCATCTTCTCTCTGATTTAGAATGGCCTCTTTTATCATTGTTCAGTGTTTTTCCTCCTTTTATTTGTAACTAATGGCATACCGCAGTTCAGGTCTGCTGACCTTAATCTACAAACTAGGCCATTAGCAGCCCCAGTCTGCATGATGGCATACCAATTAAAATTAGGAGATTAAAGAGTAATGTTCCTTGCCTGAGACCAGTTTGCATACCAATGACAATTTCTCTAGCTATTGAATGAAGACTTAGATGACAGCAAACTTGATATCATTAAATTTAGGAGACAAGGGGGAGGGGTTTAAAGGGCCAGAGTGTGAGGAATGGGAAAGGAAAAGTCAGGCACAGCACACATTTAACACTTGTCTTACTCTTGAATATTTAGCAATTTATTTATTACTTTCACCAAATACATATTAAAGAATCTTAAACTAAATTAAAAAAGAGAGAGAGTCAAATTCTCAATTTATCTATTACAGAAAACACCCGGAGCTTTCATTAGTTTTCTCTGCATTACAAACACAAGGACACCTTGCCCTCCAGTACTGCAAAAGGTGAAAAGAGGTGCTACAAGCACATTCAGTATCCACTCTGAGAATTTTCTAGGAAAAGAAAAATCTGAAAAGTGATTCCAAAGCAAAGGAAGGAAATTCATTTCAGTTAGCTTAGCTATTGAAAAATGTATTCTCTGTGTAATCCAAACAAGAAACCCTGATGATGTGGTGGATTCTGTTTGGGGCTGTTACCTGCAAGGTCAGCAGTTTGACCCCATCGACCTCTCTGAGAAAGAAAGAGGAGACTGTCTGCTTTCATAAAGATGTACAGTTTTGGTAACAATGTGACAGTTCTACTCTGCCTGATAGGGCTACTGTGAGAATTGACTTGATGGCAGTGGGTTTTTTACTTTATTTAAGCCAAATAAACCAATGTGACCATGTGTCTATATCCAGTCATCGGGAGTATATGAAATATAATTTTTATTACATTGTGGGATCCTTTGAAGAATATTTAAGGAAAGCACTCATAAATCATATCAACATTTTCTCAAATCCTGTTCCCATTCTTGGGAACCCAGCACTTGTCTCTTCCTCAAAAATCACCTCCTGTACTAAAAAACATAATTTGTCTCAGACAAATCCTCCGCAAGACCAAGAAATCTACCTGGATAAAGTATGGCCAGAGTCGTGCTTAGGGACAAGGAGAGTGAGACTTCTTCATCTTACACACACTGGATATGTCATCAGGCGGGACCTAGTCAAGGAGAAGGGCAGCAACAAATGGAAGTGCCTAGTGACAAAAATTGATATGGTGGTTGACACAGCTGGGTCACACCCAGGAGAAATTGTGAGGACTGTGCCAGCTCAGAACTGACTCACCAGCACCTGACAATAACTGCCACTATCACCCCACTTCTTGGCAACCAGCCCTTCCAGAATTGTCCTCTCCTTTTACTCCTTCTCTGGCTTTCCATTTCTTTTCTTTCTGGTATATGCATTGACCCTTTCACTAGTTTCTCCCTATACTTTTCTCCCATCTTGCCTAGAACATTCGGCTTCATAGGTAAGGGGAAAATTCGCTTCCAACGAGATACTGTTGTGTGTCATTGGGTCCATTCTCTGCCCCATGGGGCTTCTGAGAGTGCAATCTTTATGAGAACAGATCACCAGGTGTTTCTTCCATGGAGCACTGTTAGCCTTCTGGTTAGCAGCCAAGCCCGTATCCACTGTGCCACTAGTGTTCTTTAACAGAGGAATAACCTTCCTTGAGGGGAGAAGGGCTGAAGAGTTGTTATCGCTCATTGCACTGACTCCAGGCAACCCTACCAAGTGAATGAAATATGCCATCTTTGGTGGGCACTGGTATGTGGGAGCCCATTGTCGTTGCTACTACAGAGCCTCCTGTTTCAGCTCTATATCCTACCGTATTCCATTGTGATCCCTAGCCTTTTCCTTAGGTGATTTCTGAAGTAGATTACAAGGTATTTTCAATTAGCCATTCTGAATCTGGAAGGTCTCTGGAAGCCTTTGCACCAGGGGTAACCTCGCTGGGATTTGAAATGCCGGTGGCATAAATCCTAGCAACACAGCAACATGCAGACTATCACTGTCTGACAGCTGGGCACATCAGTGGTGATGATGTTCCTGATGTCCCGTCCCGTCTCATCATAAACCTAAGCGCCATCCTTACAATTGGTTTTGTTGTGGCCCTTTGTTGTGGCCACTATGTCAGTCGTCTTATGAGGATCTTCCTCTTTTTCATCCTCCCTCCTCTTTAGTAAGCATGATGCCCCTCTCCAGGGATTGATATCTCTCATTAACATGCCCAAAGCACTGAGATGAAATTTTGCCATCCTTGTTTCTACGGGGCACTCTGGCCGTACTTCTTCTCAGACATATTTGTTTGTTGTTTTGGCAGTTGGTGGTACTTTCAGTATTCTTCCCCAGCACTGTGATTCAAGTGCATCAAATTATCTTTGTCTCTTCCTTACTTCAGTGTCCAACTTGCACATGGTGAGGACAGGGGGCCATTATGAGAAAGCCTAGGAAGAGTCACTTATAGCTATTTTCCCTGGTAAGTGAGGATTTGGATCACTGGGAAGCTCTCAGGAATGGAAACCATGGCAGATAGCTACTGCTTCTATCTTGCCATATTGTCTACCGCTTATGCTGAAGATCTGCTTGATTTTTTCCCTTGGATTTAAGTCTAGGTTCTCTGTTGATTCATCTGATGGATTTTGCACATAGTCTTTCAGGCTTAGTTTCCACATTTTGAATTCCTTTACATAAATGATTTCCAGGCAAGAAAAATCCCAGAGAAGAAAACCTAATGGGTCAAGTTGGTTCAGATATCTGCTTCTGGTCTAAAGAGCTTTAGGTAAAGGTTATGGGATTATATATTAAGGCACAGTCCTGATGGCATGGTTGGTAAATTGGAAGGGGTATGAAAGGAAGCAAATAATGCCATATATCTTGTCCATACTTAAGTTTTTATAAGGTAGTCATGTCAAAATCATAAATCCATTAAGCTTGACACTAAGTCCTAATTCTGTACTGTTTACTTTTGTGCACTGATACCAGAATTATTTGGGCCTGATCTACAATCTTACTTGGAAGCTTATTTGATTCTTATTTGATTCAGGGATCAGTGATCTGCTAGAATCCTCTAAGATAATGAGAACTTCTTTGACAATTGTAGGACATTTGTCACAGGCTAAGAGAAAACCTATGGAGAGTACAATAATTCCCTAAACTCAAGCCAGTGTGGTTGAGTCGATTCCTACTCATAGCATTGCTCTGTAGTATGTGATATCAGAGGAAGTTCAAAGTCCCCAGTGGTATGTGCTCTGGAGGAACAAATGGTTTGTTTTCTTTCCATTGGCAACATTTTCATTATCATCAAGGAAAAATGATTTCCAAACTGTTATTAGCTTCGGTGACAGATTGTGAAGAAACTCTGTCTAGAAGTTGTTTTGTGGTCTGTCCACAATGATATAGTCTCTTCTGCAGGAAATGCCTGGTTCAATTGTCTGAACTGGCTTTCTCCATAAACATGAATAAGTTCTGTCATCACCATGAAAGCCAAATTTTCAATAGGAATTAATTGTGGTTTGGGTAGGTATAAATGTTACTGACTGGAACAGATGAGCACATCTTTTTAAAATACAATGCTTGTATGAACAATGAGCATCTAGAAAGCATTTCTATAGGGTCACCGTGAGTTGCAATTGACTTGATGGCAGTGAGTTTTGAAGTTTAGAAGCTATTTCATGGGAGAATTCTTGCCACTGATTGATTTGTTGATTTTAGTAAGTATTTCCTCTTCCTCATCAAGTTGCTCATAAGGAACTCCTCAAGTATAAAAAGTGAGAGAAGGAGTGGGAATCATGGACTCTTGGACTGCTTTCTTGCAAAACTCAGATCTCTGACTTTGTGCAAACAAACCCGACCCAACCTTGTATTTAAAACCCCCCACTTAAGGATGCTCTGCAGCTCAACTTTATCACCCTTTGGATCAGGTGACACCCTCTTCGTGATGGAAAGCTTAGACTACACGGTGACTAGTTAGTCCAGGATTGTGTTCAATCTCTACTAAGGTCCTATAACATACCAAACGCTATTTATTAGAGGAGAGTAATTATCACTGGATAATACACATTTCAGGGCTTCAAATATTAGACTCATTTCTGGGTATATTTTACTAGTCGATTTAATAAAAATGGCATCAGCTTTACCGTGTGAACTCTAGTTTTTGAGATACAGACCATGTGCTATATATCATTCTTCACATTGCTCAGCCATAAAAATGCAGGATATTTTCATGCAGTGTTAGCTAGCCTGAAATAAAGGAAGTACACTCTGGCTTTTTTTGGAGTAGTTTGTGTTCATACTAAATATTGAGGTCATTATGAGTTCACATGAACTCAGTGGGAGTGAGTTTGATTTGATATTTAATTTACAATCCAAAAATGTACAGTATTTGAACAGTGCAAACTACAAGATCTTGAAATTTCCCCCACGTGGCCTTTAATAGGAACAGCATGTGGCAGCCACTTAATCTGGTATCAATTGGAGGATTAAGACTTGTAGGCGTGGCATCTAACCTGTTGATCTGGAGATAGGAAATGAAATCTCTGTGTGGGAATGACCTTGTTCTGAGGATTCTGGGAAATGTGGTAATTCCTTCTTGGAGGCAGAGACACTATTTCTCTTGGTTCACTTCCTTGGGGATTTTCTACTGACAGCACTTGCTTGGAGAATATCCACGGACAAGGATGTTTTCTCAGTAAGACATCCCTGAGGAGAAACCCCATGGAGCTACCCTAGTGACCTGAGCTGGACAAGCCACATGGATGTAACCAGGTCTCTGAAGTCCAAGGAGTCACTTGCAGACCCCTGCCAGCCCTGAGATGTTTATAGCGCCACTGGATCCAAAGACATTCTACCCATCTGGCTTGTGATTATCTTGCATTTGGCATCATTGCATATGTATTAATCTGGGCTAATATCAGACTTGTGGCCTTGAACTGGACTGGGTTGGAATGCTTTCTTAATGTATGTGTTAGTCTGGGTAGACTAGAGGAACAAATTTCATAGACATGCATATGGATATAAGGGAATGGTTTATATACAAAAGGAATGGAACACTGAGAAAGCATCCCAGCTCAGTCCAGTTCAAAGTCATAAGTCCAATATTAGCCCATATGCCCGATACCAGTCTATAATGTCTCCTTCTGACTCACAAAGTCACAGGTCAGTGGGTGCAGAATCCTGGTGCTGGCAGGGGTCTCCACATGGCTCCTCGCTTCCAGGGCTCAGGGTCCATCAACAGCAGAAGCAACTCATCGCTGGCAGAAGTCTCCATGTGGCCGCCCCGGCTTCAGAGGTCTGGCTCCATCAGGGCAAAGCTGTGTGGTCTCTTCGCTGTCTCCTCAAGCTTCTCAGACACTGCCATCTTGTCTTGTCTGTGATTCATCATCTCTGAGACTAATTCATCGTCTCTGAGGTTAACTCCCAACAACTGGGGAAGCTAGCTTCTCATCTTTATGAGGGAAATATCATGAGATTTCCTAGAAGTCTCAGGAGAAAGCCATGCCCACATAGAGGCCTCATTGGCTACTCAATGGCTATCTCCAGATTAACAGGCTAGACTCCACCCCTACATTTCAATCATAAAATTAACATAAGCACACCTGTTCTATAAAACTTTTTCTTATATACATGTGCACGTTTATCAACTTGTTTCTCTAGTCTACCTGGACTAACACACTGCATAATCAGGAAATGCCAATTTGTTATCTTAAAAAGGGCCCAGAAATAAGGGCTACTGTTCAATAACTAAGGAGTCCTGATGGTATTTGACTGCTAACAACAAGGTCAGAGAAAGATGAGAATTTCTGTTCCCATAGAATAATAAGGTTCGATGTGCACTGCAAAGTAGTGCCTGTTTGTGCAAACCATTGTGTGTAACTCAATACTTTAACAGGTTTAAAGGTGGTGGCTTTATGACTACACATTGTACACACAGGGAATTTTAACATGATGTGTGGGATGAAGACAGGGCTTTTCCACAATTATATACTCTGAAATATTAAGCAAACTATTTGCCAGCATTTGGTGTGGAAGTTAAGTTAGCTATTCTTGCTGAGGCTCCCAGTTATCTGAGGCCTTTGTGTGACTCACAGTAAAGCTGACTCCCCTGCTGTTTAGATGATGGTTCTCTTTGCTTGAAGCCTGTCGGTGGGATTCAAGAGCCACTGTCAATGGCTCCTAACCAGACAGGCCTGCTTATCCACCTCCAGGAGTCTGAGGTCTTCTCGTATCACATCCTTCTCCCCTGGTCATGTAGGCATCCCTAAGACCACTCCGCTTGTCACCATATAGCCCTTAAGACAGTCCTCTCCTGTGACGTGTCCCCATCCAATGACAACAGAGCTCGTGTTAAGGTTATTTAAGGTTATTTAAATGGGGAAAATGAAAGTTCACTCGCTCTCTCTCCATGTGGACTACCCAGTTGGCGGAGGTGAGCACGCTACCTTGATGTAAAATGTGTCTGGCTTTTATGATTTCTCTCTCTCTCTCTCTCATGCCCTCTATAACTTAATTATAATAAATAATAATTATCGCTGTACAACTGCGCCTATTGAACTCATGATGTATGTATCAGAAGCTGGTTTCTTCTGATACTGATGACTGCCTGCTTCAAGATTAATTTCAAGGAAAAGGCTCATGTAATTATGGAGTCCAGCAAGGTCCAAATCTGTGGGTCAGATAGAAGAGTGAAAGTTTCTTCTTTCTCATGGATTTGGAAAGGGCTGATGAACCCCGTATCAGGAGATCCTGGCTACACTACAGGTCAGACAGTGATGGACCAAATGTAAAATACAAAGAGTACAAGCTTTTCTAGCATAAATACAGCAAAGAGTCCACATCCTCAAAAAAACCTGATTTTATAATATCTTCTAAAGTAATGTTCCTGGGAGTGGCAATCAAAAGATCAAATGCTGCATTGCATTGGGTCAATCCGCTATAGAAGACTTCTCCCAAATATTGAGAAGTAGGGATAGTAATTTGAGGACTATGGTGTGCTTAACTCAAACCATGGCATTTTCAATTGCTTCATGTATATATGAAAGTTGGACATTAATTAAGGAAGACTGAACAAAAACCCATGTTTTTTGAAGTGTAGTGTTTGTGAAGAATGATGAATGTATCATAGCTATCCAAAAGAACAAACCAATCTATCTCAGAGGAAGTACAGCCTGAAAGCTCCCAAGAGGCAAGGACGGTGAGACTTTGTCTCATATGTTTTGGACATATAATCAAGAGACACCAGCCTGTGGAAAAAGATAGTATGCCCAGGTAAGTAAACAGGCAGTTAAAAAGAGGAAGGCCCTGGATGAAATGTATTGAAACTGTGGGTGCACCTATGAACTCAAACATAAGGTCAAATATGAGGGTGGTGCAGTAGTGGCAGTGTTTTGCTCTGATGTGCATAGGGTATTTGTACTTCAGAACCAACATGACTGCTCCTAGCAACCACGACAACGTAACAACAATAGTCATAACACTGAGAATCTTGACCTAACTAAGTTGACACATAACTTTGACTACCACATGCCCACTGATGTCCTTGGGTATTTCTTTCATATATCGACCTGGGTTGTTCTGTGTGACAAACAGAAGGTGGGAGAGGCTGCGATTCTGTGATTTTGTTATAAAAACACTCTCATTTCCATTTTGGTTGTGTGCGCTTTTTATCTCTTTCTTGAAGCAGTTGCTCTGGGGGATGTTAGCTGTAATCTTGAGGACACAGTTCTTCTGCCATCAACTGAATAGCTTTAGAAATGTATCTCCCACTCCACCCCCTTTAGATGACCACAGCTCCAACCTGCAGCTTGAGTTCAACCCAACAAATCCAACCTCCCAGGCTGAGCCCTGGTGGCATAAGAGGTTGAGTGCGGGATTGTGACCCGCGGGTTTGGCAGTTCAAATCCAGCAGTAGCTCTCAGGAGCAGCGCGCTGGGTAGCTCCCACGACCCCCAGAGAGCAGTGATGCCCGCCCCCTGCTAAAAAACAAAACAAAACAAATCCAAACCTCCCAGCTAAGCCACTTGCAGATTCAGGACCCTTCAATACTGTGTGAGGCAATAAATGCTGTTATTTCGAGCTACTACACCTGTCATAAGACACATTCTGAGGGAGTTAGTATGCAGTTTGCAGTTCAGTATAATTAAGTGAAATGACTTGTATCTTCTATCCGCAGCCCTTGTAACTCTCAAAGTCTTGGCTAATTTCGCCATTCCACTGGGTATAAAGTGAGCCATTTAAGAAGAAGTAACAGAGAATGCCATAATCCCCCAAGAAAGAAGAGCCAAGAGTTAAGTGCTTCAAAGACCCCTGCTAGAGCACAGAAGCAGCAACAAGACCATGAGACAGAGCAGTGGTTTCCTAGCTCAGGAACAAATACAGCTGACTGCCTTCGGGCAGGACAGAATGCACAGCAGAGTGCCCTTTGGCATATGTCAGCACTTAATAAGCTTATGATACTTTACTGAGTGGGACAGAGGGTAGAAGACTGTGTGGCTGAGAGACTGAGGACAAATGATGTGACTGCCCTCATGGCTGAGAAAAAAGTTCAGAGAAAAGAACTTAATGTCTTACAACAAGTTAGCTTTCCTAATAAGCTCCACAAGAGTGAGGATTTTCTCTGAATACTGTGTACTCATTACAACAGGTTACTCAAACTCAATAGAGAAGTGGAGTGCTATGGGAGGATGGATCGATATCAGATGAAGGGAGAATATTGGAGGGTGGAGGCTTGACCAACCTGGACTTCATAGGAATTTTTCTTGAGTAGATATTGTGGCAGCTTCATGATCTCCTGTCAACTTGAGCAAAGGGGTGGGGTCTCTCTAGCCTGTCAATCAAATCATAGTCAATCATGCCTCTTTGTGGGCATTACCTTCTCCTGAGGGTTCTGGGAACTCATTTCTTCCTTCCTGGAGGTGGGACACATACTCTCTCTGCTTTGTCTTCCTGCTGACAAGCCACATAGAGCCATGTGACCTGTGATCTTCCAACATTTGGCAATATTGCTAGTGTTACATGAGTCTAAAGAGGAATTTATAGACTGGCATCAGATGTATGGACTAATATAAGACTTATGGACTTGATCTGGACTGGGGGCTTTCTTAATATACAATTACTCTTTGATATAAAGTTTTCTCTTACACATATGAGTGTCAATTAAGTTATTTCTCTAGTTTACCCAGAGGAACACAGATGTGGGTTTGGGTTGTCCTAATCTTTCCTGTGGCCAGAAGAGGCCACTTGAGGATTCCATGCTATTTTGTCATCAAGTCCTTGTCAAAGCAACCAGCAACTGGTTTAAGATGAAAGATAATAGTACCCCAGTTATAAGCAGAAGCAATTTTGTGCCCATGGTGACATCTAGCCATGCTTTTATTTTACTATGATTCGTATCACAGGAGTTTGAGAGAGAAGCTTTTACCTAAATTTATGTCTGTAAAAAGTCACTAAACATGATTTTAAGGAACTTTAAGCATCTACCTGTATCCCTCTTTGTTCCATATAATCTGTTCCATTACGGTCTACAGAGTTCTTTGCTCATCATCCTTCAGAAAAAAATAGAAACAAGGCATAGTCTTTGAATTCTCTCTAATCCAAGGGAAGCAAAACCCTCCCCTGGCAGTCACCAAATTCTGTCAGATTGACTCCAAGAATTTCTTCCCCAGAGCCTCCCAAACACGAATACAGAGAGAACTAAGCCTGGTAGATATATCATTGGAAGTACATGCTTCAAGGTGCCCTACAGACTAGGGGATCTCATTTTGAATTTCTGGGCAGTTTTAATAAGCAGGTTCATCATGTCAGTGAAGAAGGAGGTCAGCTGGGCGTACTGAGGTGGAACTGATTGGCCAAATTGCCAATGGCCGCAGAACAATCCAGCAACAATCTGGAGCCAGGAGAACAGAAACAGCTGTATCCAAGCTGCACTGATATCTGTCTCTAATTACATTCACCCAGTAAAAGTTTGCATATTTACCATTGGAGAGGGGTTCATCATGGCATCTACATCTTTCACCTTTCCAAATAATTTTGCCAGAATTTTCTTCCCTTAGGTTCGAAGCACCAAATGTTGTAAAAGTATATTTCCAGGACCTCCTATTTCTTTTCTGCTGCAGTTGAAAATCCTCCAGCAGTTGCGAATGCTAAAGGATTGTCTGCTTTTTGAAAGAGAGAACAGGTTGGTTCTCTAGGGTCCCACTCTATTGGTGGTGTTGCCCTAGGAAAATTAACCAGCTTGAGTTCTCCGTTTATCTGATGGCAGCTAGCCCAGGTTAACGATATGTTCCTGAGTTAATCCCAGTGATTTCCAATTGGACACAAATTTCCACAGTTCCGTTGTGGATAATGTACCACTCCATTTGAATGGAGAGTGACATTAACAGATCAATAAAGACCTCATAAAGTGCTTTATATGCTGATGTCAAGATTGCACATAGCAGGACACTGGTAGCCATTTAACAGTTTGGTTTTGCTGAATGCCGTTCATTGCCAGAGCCTTGTCAGCGTTATGTTTCTGAGCATAAAGACATGTTGACCTGACACACAGGAGTTGTACTGTTTTCTGAAGTCTCCATTGTAGTCCAACTGCCTGTTTGCTTTTTGTGAAAACTGACATTGAATATATTCTGTACAATAGAGGGTCATAGCGATTGGCCTTGGAACCAGACAGTCTTAGGTTTTGCTCTTGGACTCTTGTATGATGTGAACACAAGTTTCTTCATCTTATCGAGAGCTCAGGCTTTTGTACTCTACTAACTGGGGACCGTATTGTGAATATTATTGTCTACTCCACATTCCAAGGGAGGCATGTGCCTGATCTCATGTAATATATGCAAACTGCATAGAACTCTGGCTAGCAAAATTATGAATTCAACAAACCAAGTTAACAACAAGCAAACAAAAAATTGCCATCGAGTTGATGCTGACTCATAGCCCCCTTGTAGCGCAGAGTAGGATTGTTCCTTTGGGTTTCGTATACTGCAAATAGTTATGCAAGCGAATAACCTCACCTTTCTGATATGAATCTAGTGCTTATCCCACAGCCCAACCAGGGGCCATTATTGTTATTGGTCGATTGACGCAGGAGTTGCAACACCGGGCTCAAACATAGAAGCAATTGAGAGGGGAATGCTGGACCAGAATCTAATAATAATTGTTATTGGGAGTTATTTTTACTATTGTAGTAAATATGCATGTGTATTAGTTGGGGTAGAGAAACAAATCTATAGACACTCATGTGTAGAAGAAAGAGGCTTATATACAGGAACAATTGAACATTGAGAGAATATCCCAGCCCAGTCCAGTCCAAGGTTATAAGTCCAATATTAGCCCATATGTCTGATACCAATCTAAAAAGTCCTGTTCAGACTCACGAAGCACATGCAATGACACCAGTATAATCACAGACCAGTGCGTGCAGAGTCTTGTGTATCCAGTGGTGGTAGAAGCATCTCAGTGCTGGTAGGGGCCTTTCTGTGGTTTCTCAAGCATCTCAGCATTGGCAGGAGTCTCTATGTGACTCGTCTGGCTTCAGAGGTCTCGTTCCGTGAGGGTAGGCCTATGTGGCTTCTCCTCCGGGATGTCCCCCAGGGAATCAGCCTTATGTCTTGTCAGTGGAGCATCTCCAAGGGATTGAGTCATGAGTCTCTCACCTCCAAGGGGGAAATATAGCCATATTTCCCAGAATTCTCAGGAAAAAGCCATGCCCACACAGAGGTGTTATAGGCTGTCTCCAGACTGACAGGCTAGACTGCCCCCACTATATCCATAATCCTGAAATTGACACAAGATTACATGACTGCCACAGTATTTACTATCACTTGCCTTTGAAACATTTTTCATGTGTGTTTCAATAATATTAGTTGAATTTATTATGAAACTAAGATTTTGTGTGAACTTGTCTAGACAAGGCTTCTCAAAGGTTTGGCATTTAGTACCTAGTAAACTCTCATGACCTAACTCAGTACAATGTAATCACAGTTAATCACTTTTAAATATTCATAGTAGATAAGATTAGGGTAGAATGCAATGCCCTTACTCTAACTACCTCAAGGCTATGGCCTGCTTTTACTTTAAGTGGAAGCTGTGGAAAAGCTTGCTTCTCTTTTTGCTGGATCTGGATCCTGCATCTATGCCATTAACCTCAAGTTCTGGGGAACATGAGTCAATTTTGCCTGATTATTCAGCAGCTTATCATCTGACTTGCTGGCCTTGAATCTCCCACTTCAGTAGCCACTAGCCTGTGATCTTGCCTAACTCAGCAGCTACATGAACTAGGAAAAGCCTCTCACTTAATACATGCTGTGTTATTCCGGGTTAACTAGAGAAACAAATTCATAGACACTCATATGCGTAGAGGAAAGAGCTTTATATGTATTTTAATTGTACATTAATTGTACATCCCATCCAGGTCCATATCAAGTCCATAAATCTGGGGTTGAGCCCCAGTGGCGTAGTGGTTGAGTGCAGGACTGCAGCCCACTGGCTTGGTGGTTCAAATCCAGCAGCAGGCCTCCAGAAGCAAGGGTGAGCTTCTCACTCCCACCAGAAGGCAGTGATACCCCCAAAAAGAAAAAAAAAGTCCTTAAATCTGATATTAACCCTTATGTCCAGTACCACTGTGTAAATTCCTTTTCAGATTCATGTAACACATGCCATGATGCTGAGTGAAGGAAGATCAAAGGCCAGCAGGTGGAAATTTTTTTGGATCCAGTGATGTTTTAAACATCTCAGTTCTGGCTTGGGTCTCCACAATGGTTCCTCCAGCTCTAGGGTCCTGGCTGCATTAGCATAGCTACATCAAGCTCATAATAAGTACTCGCAGGGAATGAGTGAGTGTTCCCCCTCCAGCCAGCTATTTATCTTCTTAATGTCTCTAAATGAAGTAATCAAATGAAGTAATCAAATGACCTGATTGACAGGCTAGGGTCCACCCCTTCACAAGTTGACACCAGATTATGTAACTACTACAGACCACCCCTTGTCAACACTTTTACACAACTCTTTAGCCATACATAATGTTTAACCCAGAAATAAGAAAATCATATCTATAATTAACAGGGTACAATTAAAAAGCATGCAATTCAATTTATGCCATCCTCATTTAAACATAATATTCTGTAAATGACAAAGCAACAATATTCCATACCTAACAATTGCAGTTAAGTAACACCTACACCATAACACTATGAATACATTCCTATGAATATATTACCCACCTATGAACATTTGTAAGTCAGCCACTTCATGCCTTTATCTGCCCCATTTGGGGAATCTAATCTCTGTACTGCCTACTTACATTAACCAAGTGCTCCGAGGAGACAATCATAATCTTTGATGTGAAGAATCTTTATTTCACTTGGAACCTTGTGAAGTCCTCACCCATAAGTAAAGTCAAATCAGGACAGACCATCCATCAGTCAGCAGCAATATGTACCAGTTCACAGGCTCAAATATATTCTCTTCATCTGATCGGGTTCTTGTCAACTCAACGTGGGCTGCCCTACTTAGGCTCACCAAGGGGCCCATTGTTTTTCTTGTCTTCTGATCATGGACCCACCAGAAATTCTCAACAATTCTAGGCCCCTTGGGCTAGGTCATTAACTTCAGACCTGTCAACCCACACGTCTTCTCCTCTAGCTCCTGTAAACCAGGTCCCTGGGTGACAGTGGCCAGACTCAACCCATCTCTTTATATCTGCATTTCTTCTACTTCTTCTCAACAAGTGGATCCAGGTGGTCACCTAACAAGCATTTTAACCTGCCCCCAAACTTCCTCTCGTGTTCAGTCTTAGAAAAGAATTTTTTTCATGGTTCTAGATTTTTTCCAGCTTCAAGTACAAACTACTAGTTTAAAATTTAAAAATCCAGGGCTGAGCCCTGGTGGTGTAGTGGTTGTGTGTGGGACTGCAGCCCACTGGGTTGGAGGTTCAAATCCAGCATCAAGGCTGGGCCTCCTACTCCCACCACCACAAGGCAGTGATGCCCCCCAAAAATAAAATTTAAAAATCCAGACTGAATCCTGGTGGCATAGTGGTTGTGTGCGGGACTACAGCCCACTGGGTTGGCAGTTCAAATCCAGCAGCAGCTCTCTAGGACCAAGCCTGGGCCTCCTACTCCCAGCAGAGGGTAGTGATTAAAAAAAAAATCCAAAGAGTTTCCTTTTTTTTACCCCCATCTGTCCACAGTCCCTTAGGCAAGTCTCTTCATTTAGAATGTTCTGAGCGCACAAGATACTGGGTAAAGCTTATCTTTCCAGTGCCTTCTTTGCACATCTGTTTTAAACCCATTTAAAGTTTCAAATTTTGATGGCTGAAGGCAAGGCTTACAAACTTTCTATTTTCACAACAATAATAATTTCTATTAATCATTATATTACTAATATAAGAAGAGTAAATTGCTATCAACAAAGTAGAATCAGATCCTAAACTCAGTCTTAAAACAGTCAAGTTAAATCCTTACCTATTTTATCTTAATCCTGATCTAAACTATTCTATTGATGCAACATATGGGATTAGGCCTCTGGCAGCATCAAGTCAAAGCCAGGCCTTCTGCCAGCTATTTTTACCTTCCACAAGACATTTTCACTAGGCACCTCTGAGAAATTCCAGGGGTGATTTTGCCCTGTGAGCTCAAAATATACATGAATCACATTTATTTTCACTATTTCACACAAGAATAACCAAAGACTACAACCAAATATAATAATAAAAACTTTAACTACCCATATTCTCTGGCTAGCCAAGGAAGAAAAAATCCCATGAGGCAAAGGTCAAACATCCAATCTCCATCTTTATGATTTGTTTCTCTAGTACCCTACTCTCAATGTACCATAATGTGTTAGTCTGGGTAGACTATAAGTAACAAATTCATGGACACTCATATGTGTATGAGAAAGAGCTTTATATACCAGAGCAATTGAATATTGAGAAAACATCCCAGCCCAGTCCAGATCTGGTCCCAAAGTCCAATATAAGTCCATATGTCAGATTTCATTTTGTTAAATCCTCTTTTAGACTCACAAAACACATGCAATGAAGGTGAATGCAGGAAGATTACAGACCAGTAGGTGTGAAATCTTGTGGATCCAGTGGCAGTTTTACTATCTCAGTCCTGACAGGGGTCTCCATGTGATTCCTCCAGTTCTAGCACTCGAATGTAACTCCATATGTCTGCTTAACGGTAATATCTTCGGGGAGTGAGTGTGTGTCCTGCCCCCAGCAAACTATTCATCTCCTTAGCACCTCCAAATGAGGTCAAGGTCATCAAGCTATGATCTAATTGACAGACTAAACTCCATCCCTTCATTGTTTATACTCTCAAATTGAAAACAGATTATAGAACTATCCACATGCCCAGCAGTCTTGGAACCTGCCTGCATTTTGATTTTTCTATTTCTATAACAATGTGAGCCACTGTTTAAAATATTAATGTCTCTCTTGGTCTCTCTCTCTATATATGTATGTAGATACACATATATATCTGTTCACTCTACATATACATACACACATATACTTACTCTTATCACATCCATGCCAACACAGATTCAAACTATCATACTTTAAATCATATGTATTTGTATGTATGTATGTATGTGTGTGTATATATGTGTATGTGTATATATATATATATATTTGAGAGAGAAACGTGATGATGTAGTGGTTTTGCATTGGTTTTCTAACTGCAAAGTCACAAGTTTAGAAGCACCAGTTGATCCTTGAAGAAAGGTGAGATTTTTTTGCCCTTGTATTGAGTTGTAGCCTCAGAAACTCATAGAGGCAGTTCTGCCCTGCCCACAAGAGTCACTATGAATCAGAATAGACTAAATAACAGTGATACATACATATATGTGTCACTGATTTTACTTCTCTAGAGAACTCAACCTAAAAACAGTTCTCATTTTAATTAACCATTGATTATACCCAATTGCAAAATTTCCCACCACTATTAACAGAAAGTCAACAGTCCCAAGGGGTATTCCAATTCTTTCTTTCTGGTTTAAAAAGATGATCTCGTTCTTTAATTACGATCTCTGTTGATTTTCATAACCCTTCTTACTTTCTCACTACTATTTGAGTCAATTTCAGCCCAGACCTTTGAATTTTAATCATACCATATGCACTCCAACACACAGATTCAACCTATCATACTTTAGATCCTATCCAATGTTTCAGAGACTTGAAATCTTTTTAGGGCCAGAGAATATCATCTTTGATCCTTGGAGCAGCTTGTGAGTTCAAACCTCTGACCTTGTTGTCAGAAATCCAATTCTTACCTTGCCCCCAGAAACATATTTAAAGGAGCAGTAGGAATAAAAAGTAGACTATGGTAATGCATGTTTCATTTTGTTCCCCCCTCCAATACATTCAATGTACTTATAGGCTTGAGGCTAGATGAAGGACCCAATTTCCTCAGTTTATTTTGGCAATGAGTTACGGACTGGCAATGACAGTCTGCCACATTTGCTTGGAAGGCTTCAAAGAATGTGTCTACACTTAAGAGTAAAAACGTACAGTGCTTACTTAAAAAGTATGGGTATAGAAAATCAAAGAAATGTGCCAAATATTTGCTCCAAGTACTTTCCAGCCAACTTCAAGATTGTGGGTTAACTGTAATACAAAAATATTAGAGCAGGATTAATCTTGATTAATTTAAGCACATATTAAGTATTTTGCATCTCCCCCCTCGAGGAATTTGTTACCTCAGCAAATAGTTGAGTGTGTACAACATTCAAGGATGCTGGCTATACAACCAGAAAGGTGGGCTCTACTGACTATAGGCAAAGCATGATTAAATTCTGTAGGATATCATATCTTTGTCCAAACTCTTTCTCTACATTTTATTGCTCTTATTTCATTTAAGCTTTTTTATCTTTATATGAACTGTGAGGAACATCTCAACTCCATTCATTGTAGAATTTTCTGAATCATTTCAGCTCATTTATGCATCTCCCAGAAGAATCAATAGTAATGGCAAGGAGAGAGAGAGAGATATATAGAGATAGATAGATAGATAGATAGGTAGAGAAAAGAAGAAGGAGGAGGAGGAGAAGGAGGAGGAGGAAGTTTAAGGGAGGGAGGGGAGAAGATAGACAAGCCAAATGGCAGAAGCTCTTTGAGAAGCACAGCCATTGAAAGAGCATTCTGAGACAAAATTTTCTTTGGTGGTAGTTTTCAAATAATCACAGAATCCAAGAAAGACTAATTTCCTACCTTGGATTTAGAAAAATAGGGACAGTCTCACCTGATATTTCTTCATAGACTGTATTACATCTATGACGGTGTCCTTGTCATATTTTTGCCCCATCAATTCCCTCTATCTCAGTATTTCTAGGGAAACATTTGGCACCCACTCTCAGTAGTAGTAGTGCTTGGTCAAGACTCATTGGTGTGCTCCAGGTACCTACCATATTTACTCGAGTGTAAGCTTCCCAAGTATTAGTTGTGGCACCTAATTTTATCATAAAACTGCATTTAAAATGTGCTGAAAAACTCAGATTATACACAAGTATATACGGTACTACTAATTGAGTGAAAGTAATAATGGACCTAAAAAAAACCCAAAAACAATTTTTACAATTCTGAATTAAAAGTCTTTCTAACTGCAAGAGATAAAGTTAAGGGTGCCGTGTCTACTGGTTGTTTTCTGTTCAATGGCATACATTACGTAGCACATACCACTAAGGCTTGTGGTGATGCTATTGGTTTTATTTTACTCAAATCCTGGGATCGTCCCAATTTATGCTTCTTTTATTTCACCATAAATTATTTTAAGTTTTACAATAAGAAAAAAAAACCCAATCCACTTAATTGAGCTCAGAGTCCATGTTATTGTTATTATTAGGTACCATGAGACCCTATGCACCACAGAACACAACACTGCATGGTCCTGTGCCACCCTCACACCTGTTCCTATGCCAGAGCCCATCGATACAGCCGCTGTGTCTATCCATCTCATTGAGGGCCTTCTTCTTTTTCATCTCCCCCCCACTTTATCAAACAGGATGTGCTTTTCCAGGGACTGATTTCTCTTGACAGTACATCCAAAGTATGTAAGATGAAATCTTGCCATCCTGGCCTTACTTCTTCAAAATTGATCAGTTCGTCCTTTCAGAAATGCATGGTACTTTCAATATCCCTCATTCAATGTCCAAATTTCATAGGCATATGATTCACTGGATGATAGCATGGCTTGGGTTCAGTGCACCTTAGTCTCCAAAGCAACATCCTTGGTATTCAACACTCTAAAGAGGTCTTGCACAACAACTTTATCTAATGCAATACGTGGGCCTCTGAGACTTGTCCATAGGAATGTGTAGAGAGAGAGAGAATGTGTGTGTCCCACCCCCAGGGAGGAAGAGAAGAAGTCGCAGAATCCTCATGAGAAAGCCATGTCCACAAAGAGGAATCACCAGAATATGACCTGATTGACAGGCTAAGCTCCATCCCTTCAGTCTTATTTATCAAGTTGACATGAAATTCTTTCTTGCATATTTATGAGTGTCTCTGAATTTCTTTTTTCAGTTTACCTGGACTGAAACACATGGGTGATTTATAAGCCTTATTCCAATCCTAATACCACATTCTTCTTCATATAATCCAGCTCTGATGATTTATTCTGCATACAGATTGAACAAGTATGGTGAGACAGTACAGTCCTGACACATAACCTTTCTGATTTTTATTCCTGCAGCATCCCCTTGTTGTGTTCACACAACAAGGTCCATAAAACCTATATAAGGATTTTCCTGATGGCATTTTATTTATCTTTCAGACCAGTCTTTTCAAATACTGTCTCCTATTCCACCCACTTATCCCAAATCTTATCTGTTTGAAAAGTTATTTTACGACCCCCTTTCTACCTACCAACTTGGGAAATCTCATATATTGTAAATCATGGGTCAGTATAAGTATGATTTCTCTATGATAGCTACCTTGATATCCCCTTCTTTACCTTTTGAACTAAGAACTCTCCCAACTACACAATACTGGAATTAAAGGGTTTTTCTCACCATCATCTCTCTTTTTATATCTCATTCCTTTCATCAGACTCCAGTGGAACTATCTACTGTTCCAGTCAGGATAGTTTAGAGAATGCCATGGGAACAAGCAGCTCAAAGTCACAGTAACTGGCAGCAATACAGACTTATTGTTCATACTACATGAACATCATGGGTTATATAGGGACTGCTTCTTCACTCTCATTCAAAAATTCAGGCTATGTAAGCAGCTATTCCCTTAAAACATGACTAGTTTCTGTACAAAGTAACAAGGGAGATTCTAACACAATTGATTAAATTACAATGTCACTTCTATTCCAGTCTAGGAAGCATAAGCAGCAATCTTGCTCCATCCAAAAAGAATCAGAAAGTACAGGATACCCCTTTGCACAGGAAAAGGTCAGAAGGAAGAATGCCAGTAATATTTGTCCAAAGTACAACTATGAACATATATGTTGAACATTGCACCACCTTTCTATTGGTTTGTCACAATGTGACAGTTTGTATGTTGCTGTGATGCTTAAAGCTATGTCACTGCTATTTTAAATACCAGCAGAATCACCCAGTGGTGCCTGGTTTCAGCAGAGTTTCCAGACTAAGAACAGACTACAAAGAAGTATTTCAGAGTAATTAGCCCCCCAAATCCCTATGATAACATCTAAGTATGGTCAGCTACTGAAAGCCCAATGGCCAGAAGCATACTGTGTTAGTCTGGGTGGACAAGAGAAACAAACTTATAGACACATATACGTGTATAAGAAAGAGGTTTATATTCAAGAGGGAATGAACTTGAGAAAACTTTCCAGACCAGCCAAGGTCATAAGTTTGATATCTCAAACCAATCTATAAGTCCTCTTGAGAATCACAAAACACATACAATGATATCAAATGCAGAATGACTGTAAGCCGGTGGGTAGAAAGTCTTTGGATTCAGTAATGTTGTAAACATTTCAGCACTGGTAGGAGTCTCCAAGTGACTTCCCTAGGTCCAGGTTTGCAGCTACTTCAGAGTAGGTTCATGTGACTTCTCCTAAGGGATGTCTGGCAGGGAGCCAGCCATGTCAGTTGAGTGCCTCCTAGGAAGTGAACTGAGAGAGACAATGTCTCTGCCTCCAAGAAGGAAGTACCACATTTCCCAGAATTCTCAGCAGAATGCCATGTCCACATAGAGGTCTCATCCACTCTCTCCAGATTAACAGGTTAGATTCCACCCGTACACTCTTAATCCTCAAATTGACACCAGACCAGGTGACAGCACACATGGCATTGTTAGATAGAGCCAGAAAATGAGCAATAGTAGGTACAAAACTAAGAGCAACTGGGAGAATGGCACAGGATCGGGTGGTGTTTTGTTAATTTTTACGTAGGATTACTGTGTTTCAATACTGAGTTTACATTACCTAACAACAATATGCCAAACCTAAAGATGATATTATCTGCCACACCTTGTTCCTTCTACTCTTTCAGCCACATTGAGGGGTGGGAGGGGCCAAGAGCGCTACAGAATACTCTACATATTCAGTTCTGAGACAGACTTTGTATCACTTCAGGGGATCGGAATGTCCTATTTAACATCTCGCTTATTGTCCAACAAGGTTCCTGGGTGGTTTAGGTAGATTTTACTTGACTACTAACCTAAAGGTTACCAGTTCAAACACGTCCAGTGACACTGTATAGATCAGGTTTAATAATCTTCTTTTGTAAAGACAACAAGACAACAGGATGGAGAAGTTGTACTCGGTATCATGTGAGGTGGCTCTAGGAGTCGCCATCGACTGGCTGGCGATGGACTTGGCCATGGTTCTTGCAGTCCAACAATCCTGTCTTTTCTAGCCAGAGAAGGAGAAGACCAGAGAAGATACATACCGGAAATTAGAAAGTTAAAAAATGGTAGAACCAAAGTTCACACCAACCATCCTCCTGACTGTAATCTTTTTCTTTTCTCTTGATATCCCTGTAATGATATTAATTTCCATTAAAGCTTTCCATGTGTGTGCCTTGTGCCTAAAGCCAGCCAACAGTATTCTCAGGCTTGGGTTTGGTATTGGCTGTAGAAATCACATTTCTCTTTATTTTAACCATGGCTCTATCTACAGTTTTGAGGCAGGGCATCAAAGGTTTATCTTCTTACACAGTCCTGCTCCAACAACACGGGGGCATTTTGCAGTGACAGTGGGCTTTAATTCAGAAGAATGGATGGTGCAGTGGCTCTCCTGCATCAGGAGATTTATACTTAGTTCCTCTTCTCTGTTAAAAGGATTTATTCCGAAGCCCTGAACCACACATGCCAACGGCTGCATTTTCTCTTCTCTGCGGCCCCCACAAGCGAGTGACTGGTATTTAATAAATAATCATTGTTATGGCTTGAAATGTTTGCTATTACTAGATCAAGCAAGAAACTGAGTTTTATTTTATTATTTTAGAGCCATGAAAAATGCAAAGGGGTGAGTGTATCGTATCTCTTTTGGAGAGCCTGGGTGGGGGAGTTCTAACTCCAAGGTGGCACTTTGTCGTGAATTTCTACCAGGTGAATAGCCTGAAATTAACCTTTGATGACTTCTTCATTGATATCTGCCCTCCCCTCCCCCCCACCCCATAGGCCGACTCTAATAAAGAAATCAGTTAGAGCTATTAGACATGTTTTAGAAGAAATTTTTGATGCATATCTTTGCTTGGATTATGAAATTTAAATCATTGTCTGCTATCCGTGTGAATACTAATGCTATCGCCTGCCAGATGGAAACCTTTCATAAATTTTCACTTTTCTCTTACAGTGGGTCGTAAATCTTCAGTAAATGACTTCTTGGGTGAACTATGTTGATGTCAGCTTTAATGCCTTATGTCCACACTGATTTCAATGTCATAAGTACCTGGAAGGCAGGCAACTCTTAATTAAATGTCATTTTCTTTTCCCATTATTGAGCTAGAGCAGAGTGCAGGCTCGCCTCGCATTGTCTGTGGCTTACTGGCAAATAGCTCCGCGCTCATGTCGCCACAAGTGGGTTCATTTGGAGCTGTTTAAATGCTTTGGTGTCAGGTGATTTCTCTCCTCTCTGAGCTAAAACTGTCTCCCTCAATGTGCCTTTCAGATAGCAAAACACTGTTTCCTTAGCCCTTTGTTCTCCATTTTGACAAAGACACATTCTGTAGGTTCCTGCCTCATTTTAACATTCCCCCTCTCTCTTTCTACCCCCTTCCAGAAATTGATGTTTTAGTTTTCTTCAAGAGTGCTAATCTCCATATGTGAGCGACATTGGATGAAACTTTTCTGCCCCCCCAACCCCCCACTCCCCCCAGGCAAAAGAAGTATTCAAACTCTCTCTTTCCAAGGACTTCTCTGTCGGGTGATGAGCGGCTCAGGGAAGTTGTGCCCGCTTTGCACAGGAGGGTCTTCTGGACTGACTTCCCCCTTGTTCTTGAAAAAGAACAAAACTTCAGAAGGCTTTATTAATTTATTTTTGAAGACAACCCAAATACAAAACAAGAGGCCAAACAAAAGAGCACTAAATGAAAGATTACTCGGACTTTCTAGTTCTCCCAAGCCCAAAGGAGAGAGATGATAGAAATCACAACAAAAGTACTTTCCATGAATCAATAAGGATTCCCAGTCGAAAT
>PVJH01023840.1:0-34137 GCA_004026705.1 Nesogale talazaci
GGGGGGGGGGTGTCAGACTGGACACAGTACCTGCATCGTGTCTCCAGTACTGTTCCCCATACACTTGTGGCAAAGGGAGGAGGCATCATGTCTTCTGATGGGGCCAGTCCCAAGATCCTCTCTGTGCATTGGCTGCTCTGAGCAGGAATGTCTTCCTTAATGCTTGGTGGGCCAGCATGGGATTCTCTCTCTCTCTCTCTCTCTCCCTTCCTCCCCCCTACCTCTTGGTCTGCTCCTGTGTGGTCTGGACAGACCCACCACTGTCCTCATTCTGTATCTTCAGTGCTGTCCTCTGTAGTGCCTTCTTCTGAGGAGGGGGTCCATGTAGCTGAGACTTGGGCCAGCCTGAAGACTTTTCTTTTAGTTCTCTGCTTCATAATGGTATGTTGCCACAAGGTTTGATGCCCATGTTGGAGTCTGGTCTCTTTCTTACTTTCTTGTGGACACATGATCAACACCCTTCCTGTGTATGGGTTAGGATGTATATTTTTTGAGAATATCTAGTATTCTCACTCAAAAAGTAGTTCAATTTAGCTGTAGAAATTTTGATAGACACAGAAGCTATACTGATATAAATAAGAACTATGTCCTTCCTTTGGGAAATACTAACATAATTATTTATTTTTTTACCATTATTTTTTTACAAAAATTTTATTGAGGACTCATAGCATTCTATATATTAATTGTATCAAGCATATTTGTGCATATGTTGCCATCATCATTTCCCAAACATTTTCTACTTGAGTTGTTGGTATAAGCTCCTCTTCCCCCCCTTCTCTCTCCTCCCTCCCTCATGTATTCTTGATCAATTATATATTGGTATTACTATTTCATATCTTACACTGTCCATCGTTTCCTTTCACTCACATTTCTGTTATTTGATCTCTTCTGGAGTAGGAGACTAGATGTTCAATCTTGTGATGGGTTCCCCCTTTCTCACTCTTCCTCCTCCCCGACCATCCCCCTACCTTCATGATATCACTACTTTCATTATTGTTCCTTTGAAGTTTATCTTTCCTGAATTCCATGTTTTGAGAGCTCTTATCTGTACTAATGTGTGTTCTCCAGTCTACTCAGATTTGTACATTAGAACTGGGTCATGGTAGTGGGTGGGAGGAAATATTCAGGAAACAGAAGAATGATACGTGGTTCATTGGTGCTATGCTGCACCTTGGTTGAACCATCCCCTCCTTTTACCAGTTCTGTGGGGGGATAGCCAATTATCTACAGATGGGCTTTGGGTCTTCACTCCAACCCCTCTCTCTTTTTGTTAAAATATAGATTTTATTGGGGGAATCATACATTTGCTACATCATTTAATACATCATTTGTATTAAGCGTATTTGTATACATGTTGCTACATTCATCTACATTCTCTACTTGACCCCCTCCAGCTTAAGCTCTTCTTCTCCTCTTTCCTCTAGTTCTTTATTTTTTAATTCCAATTTCCCATATTTCCCTTTCCCCCTTCTCCTCCCCCATGAACTTCCAATTACTTAGAAATTGTTATTACCTCTTCATATCTTACACTGTATAATATGTCACTTCACTCACCTCCCCCCCCACCCCATTGTCCACACCCCAGAGAGGAGGTCATGTGCAGATCCAAGAAATTTGTTCCCCCGTTCTACTCCACCATCCCTCCACCCCTCAAGTGTCACCACTCCCCACTAGTCTCAAGGGATCATCTGTCTTAAAATCCACGTTTTTGACTCCAATGTGCATCCCCTGGTCCAGCCAAATCTGTCTGGCAGAATTGGGATAATGATAGTCGGTGGGCGAAAGCATTTGAGAACATTTCATTGCTACTACACTGCACCTAGACCGACTCATCTCCTCGCTATAACCCCTCTGTAAGAGGATGTCTCTTCACTTATTCATGGGCTTTGGGTCCCCAATCTGAACTCCCCCTCACTATATATCTCTGATATATCAGAGATAATGAATATCTCTTAGGTCTTTGAGGCTTGATACCGGATCCCTTTGACACCTCGTGGTCATACATACTGTTATGCTTCTTCCACGTGGGCTTGCTTCTTAGCTAGATGGCCACTTATTCACCTTCATGTCTTTAAAACTACAGACACATATCTTTTGACAGCCGGACACCATCAGCTTTCTTCACCACATTTGCTTATGTACATATTTGTCGTCAGCGATCATATCAGGAAAGTGAGCATATAATGTTATGATTATTAGATCTTGAAACCTGATAATTGATTCCTTTGGTATCTCTTAGTCCTATAAGCTGGTGTACTTCTTCCATGTGGCCTTTGTTGCTTCTGAGCTGGATGGTCGCTTGTTTACTATCAAGCCTTTAAGACCTCAGACGCTACATGTTTTGATAGCCAGGCACCATCAGCTTTCTTCAACACATTTGCTTATGCACACATTTGTTTTCTGTGATCGTGTCAGGGAGCTGCGCATCATGAAATGCCAATTTAATAGGACAAAATGTTCCTTCACTGAGGAAGTACCTGATTGAGGTCCAATGCCCATCTGCTGTCCTAATTCTAAGCCTTTAAGTATATGCATATTGATCTATTTCCCCTTCATCATATGAATATATGTACCTATGCATATGCCAGTATTTAAGCTCTATAAATGCCCCTTACTCCCCAGTTCTTTTCTGTATTTCCCTAACCTCCTCTCTTTCACATCAATATAGTTGTTTGCTTTGGATCTTTTGATACCTGATGCCTGATCACATCAACACCTTGTGATCACACAGGCTGGTGTGGGTCTGTGTGGGATTGTTTGCTTCCCTGCTGGATGGCTGCTTGTTTGATTTCAAGCTTTTAAAACCCCAGATGCTGTATCTTTTGATCACCAGGCACCATCATCGGCTCTCTTCACATTTGCTTATGCACACATTTTGTCTTCAGTGGTCATGTTGGGAAGATGAGTATCAAGGAGTGTTCTTGTGATAAGGGAGGCCTTGAAAAGAGGCCCAAAGTCCATCTGCTACCTTAATACTTAACATATAAATGTATATACACATATTTATATATACATTGGCCTTTATCCCTTTCATTACAAGCGTACAGCCATATCTCTATAAATAACTTTAGCCTCCTACTTTTTCCTCTACTTCCTTTCATGTTCTTCCTATTCCACTCTCATGCTCACCCTCTATTCAGCTCTCAGTAATTCCTCTCGAATACATTGCTCTTGATCAAACCCTGCCCAGCATCATATTCTCTCCTCACCAACAATTTTAGATCTCTTGTTGTTCCCTTTTCTCACTCTCCTCTCCCCCTTCTGTCCCATGGTGCCCCCCTCCCCCCGCCCCTGGACTGGTCTTATAGTTTTCTCTTCAGGGTTGTTTGTCCTGCCTATATTATATAGATAGACAAAGGGTGAAATAAAAGCAAAAAACAAAACATAACCAAAACAAACAAAAAAACAAGAGAAAAAAGAAAAAGAAAAAAAAATAGATAGTCCCAGGTCTGACTGCTGACCCTGCTGTATGTTTCCTGATCAAATCTGATGAGGTACCAAGCCCTGTCCCCTGAGTCAAACGTCTATTTTCAGGCTTCCTCGGGGACTTGGTTACTTTGCTCCCCTTGCTACCCAGTTGCACCCCCTTCACATTTCACCCCACCACACATGGGGCAGACCAGGCATACTGTCCACACTCTGGGTTAGTGAGGGAATGCGTGGGAACCATTCTTGTGATGGTGGTTGTGAGGAGCTGTGGCGTCTGTCTTGACTCACAGCCACTGCAGGCTCAATGAACAAAAGGCTGCCCGGTCCTGAGCCATCCTCACCGTCACTGCTGTGTCAGAGTCCACTGCTGTGCTTATTATGCCAGTCCAGCTAGGTCAGGGTCTTCCTCTTCTTCACTCTCCCTCTCCTTGGCCAAGCATGGAAGCCTTCTACAGGGTTTGATCTTGTGGATAACATGGCCAACGTATGTGAGCCAAAGTCTTACCGTCCTCAAGTCGAAGGGCCATTCTGGCCAAACTCCTTCCATGCCATATTAAGATGTATTCTGTTTTCTGGCAGTATTCTTCACCAACATCCTAATTCAAAGGCATCAGTCCTTCTTCATTCATTTTCAGCTTACGCATACCCACGAGGTGATTGAAAATACCATAGTTTGCACCCGGCACACTTCAATGCTCATGGAATTGTCTAGTCAACCTTGTTTCCATCCTTCAACATTATATCATGAATATGTTTCCATATCGTTAGTCAACAATGAAAATAGTTATTCTGAATTACTCAGTTGTTTTGTCAACATTGTAACTCAAGGCAGTTTTTGCCTGGTCTTCCTGTTGCTGTGTAGTCTGAAGTAATGGAAGGAGAATGAATGTTAGAATCCAAAACATCTGTTCAAAACATGCTGCAATCAATTAGTGGTCTGATCTTGAGCAAATTGCTTAACTAAGGGTATTCACACTTTCTGAGAGTGCCATCCCATGCAGTGGCTCATATTTGGCCATCGTTAATGAAAACAGGGATGACCACTGGGTCAATACAGTAATAGATTATCTTTGGAATGGATATTTAGGATGCTCATTACTGTGGCTAAAAGAGAGTCAATGTCTCTTTGGGAGTTGAGCCTACCTGTGTGGAGGGACCCTTTTTATCCCAAGCAGATGGATAGAAATAGAGAAAGTTGGTTGTGCCAAGAAGACCCAAAAGTAATGAACAGAGATGAGAAGTCATGCAACTGAGTGAGAGACAGAGGCTGGGAGAAAATACCTTGGTTCCTGAAAACTCTCTAATTCAGGTTCTAGTGTGTGAGAGACCCTCCTGGATTTTCAAGGACTTTGATCTCATGAAATATCCCTAAATGAATCTCATGAATTGAATCTGTATCTTCAAAATATGTGTCAAATTGGTTAGGCCTTGATGCTCAGTGGCCTGGCATTTAGTTGTGAAGCCATATGGCCACTCCCCAGTTTGTGATCTAATATAATGTAGTTAACTCCAAGATAAAAACTCCCTGTCAATTGAAAGGGAGTTTCTACAAGGCTGTGACCTGCATCATCTTTTATCTTCTAAGAGATAAGAAGAGAAAGAATCAAGCAGATCAAAGGGAACAGACTACCAAGAAAGAAGATGCAGGAGGGGAGCACTCCTTTGGACTTAGGCACTCCTTTGGACTATGACCAAGAGAAAGATTGATGCCAAGGGATGCCAAGCCCACCGGTGTCTATAGGAGGCAAAGTCGTTCTTCCCATAGAGCTAACACAGAGAGAAAGCCTTCCCCTGAATTTGAATTTCTACCTTCTTAAACTGTAAGAGAATACAATTGTTTGTTAAAACCACTCCCTTGTGGCATTTCTATTATAACAACAAAGTTCTGGAGGGATCCTGTAACTTGCATCCAAAGAAACTTGCAGTTTCAGTGAGACCAGTCAGCATCTCAAAATAAATAAATAAAAATGCAAAGTGATGCTTGACAAGAACAGGGTTTCCTAGAAAACCAGGGTAGGAGAAAGTTGACCAATAAAAAACGTAAAATATGTCTGAGAGTCTTCAATCAGTGAAAGTTCTAGGAGGTACAAAAAGCATGGCTGTGGACCAATGCTGGTCTGAGAACTGGTGAGGACATAAATTGAAAATGTTTAGAAAGTTTTATAGTCATTTGGATGAAATAGTCTTATGTCTCGAATTATGCCTTTTAAAATTAACCTTGTTTCCCTGTCTTTTTAGATTATTTAAAGTCTCCAAGTGATTTGTACTTAAGGTATTTTTCAGCTCATCAATTGGGAACAGACTGGCAATTTTAAAAAGCAAAATCATCAAACGATGACAACCCTTCGCCACAATAATGTAATCATTAATGTCCTAGTCAGGGATTGGAGTCCGTTAGTGGGCAAGTGGTGATGATGCTTGGCTGCTTATGGAGAGGTTGGAAATTTCAGTCTGCTGAGACACACCTCCAAAGAAAAACCTGGTGATCTACTAAAAAATAAATTAAATAAAAATCCACCCTTGAAACCCCCATGGAGCACACACCAGGTTACCTGGTGTTTGCATCGAGTCATCATCAACTGGAACTGCTTTCATGAGGGGTCATCAAACTGACTGTCATTTGACTGACTGTATTTATAAATAATGTCTTATTGGAACACACACACACAACAACAACAACCACAATAACAGCCAGATCCATTGCCATCAAGTTCATTTCAACTCTTCTAGGGTGTCTGAGACTATGAATCCTTACCAGAGCAGATAGTTTCATATTTCTCTCTCTTGAAGCTGGAGGTAACTTTGAACTCCCAACCTTGTGGTTGGCAGCCTGAAAGCACTACCAGGCTCCTTCTTTTGGAGCCCAGCCTTGTCCATTTGCTTGTCTAGGCTATCTCTCATGCTATCCACCAAAGGACACTGGTTGTCACAGAGACTGTAATGAGCCTGCAGAATTCAAGATACTTATGCTCTAGCTCTTAACAGAAAAAGTATTTGTTCACTCCTGAACAAAAGAGGTGTGAAATGCATTTGAATTTGTTTAAAGGAAGCTTTCATCCCTGTATTGTTCACTACTGATGTACCCCAAGGTGCTCCTCACCCGGTGTAACCTTACTCAGAATTAACCTTGGAAAGAAGTTTCAACCAAAGGTTATTTGTATAACTTGGCATTTGATGATATGCGTTCATTCTCCCTAGTTTTGTTTTCACAGCTTATAGCCAAAGGTTGACCAGTCTTCTTGGAGCCCTGCAGGCACGGTGGACACAGTGGGCTGCGAACTACAAGGTCAAAGACAAAGCTTTCTACTCCAGTCAAGAGTGACAGTCTTGGAAACCCACAGAAGCAGTGCTACCTGGCTCTCCAGGATCTCTCTGAGTGGACATCAACTTGATGGCAGGGAGTTTGCTGACCGATTCTTCTGGCAAATTGTGTTGCTGAAGTGCCTCCTTTATTCTGGTCTTCATTTAAGATGCTGGAGCACAAGGAGGCCCACGTGGTCTGCAAGAACAAGGAGCTATCGCCTTGCTGTAGGAACCGACGTGAGGGCAATGAGCTGGGATGAATGGCAGCGAGTTGGGTTTGAACGAATTCAACTTAAAATTGTTAGTCACTAAACATACACTAGAATTATCTTAAAACCACCGCTGCTGGGTGATTCTTATCTTCCAGTGGCTTTTCTAGAAAATGCCAGTAAACATGTGTTGACGTGAATGACAGAGCCTTTTTCTCCCATGCTCTCCTCACTTGGCAGCAAAAAGCAATCGCCCATCAGCACAGAGCAGGCCTGATAAAGAATGCTTTCTTCCATTCATTTATCAAACGTCTGAATGCCGGCCCACTGTCTGGCATCGTGACACACGGTGAGACCGCAGCGATAACTATGGGTCATCTGAGTTCACAGACCCGTGGGACAAGCGGACATACAACTACATAAAGAAGCCCATGAGGGGCCTTTAAGCTGAGTGGCTGCATGACAACCCAGTTGTGTCCGAAGACAGCTGTAAGGGGTGAGTTTTTGGAAGCAGATCCCCAGGCCTTTCTTCCACAGTATGCATAGATTTGAACGGCCAGTCGTTCGTTTAGCCTGAGCACCTTCACTCTCTGCGGGCCCCAGGGGCTGGACATATAAATAGGCCACCACACAATGTTGGAGATATTCAGAATCAGCAAGGCCTCCTGGGTTTTATGGAGCACTGGGGGTGAGGGAAAGTGGTTTTCTGTAGAACATGACGGTGGTTGTCTAGGAAGGCTATTTCTGCAGAAGGAACGGCAGAAGACCACCGGAGCTATGAGGGGCTCATCATAGAGCACAGGTGTGGCCAGGGGGAGGCTAGCTAGAGAGGTGGGCAGGGGCCGGCAGGGAGCACCTTGGACTTCACTCTGCAGCCTCATGGGTGTCCCTCCTGGTTACACATTGGCGTTTCCCAGGGAGCTTTCAGAAGAAATAAGAATCGCTTCCCCCTCCAGCCTGATTTCATCAGGATCTCTGGTGGGAGACTTTGGACACTCAAACCGTTCTTCAAGTTGCCCAACTGATGCTACTGTGCAGCTGGTGTGCAAGAAACGTCAGCAGCCTTTAAAATGGGAAGTAGGCCATGTTAAAAAAAAAAACAAAAAAACACCTGCCCTGGCAGCTGGAGGGTTCTGGAGATCCAGGTGAGAGCAGCAGCAGACTGGCTGAGACAAAGATGGTGGGATGGAGGGGTATTTGAAAGCTGTCTAGGAAGCTAAAGGGTTTGTAATAGAGTGCTGCACTGTGGCAAGAGGTAAAGGTGATTACTGAACCTTATGAACATACTTCATGCCCCTTTGTAAGAGCCAATTAGATGGCACAAGATAGCAACCAACTGTGTGTTTCCGTCTCTTTTGGCAGCTTTTCCAAGAATGCCAGGGGGGTCCTCCAGACCAAGCTTGACTATGTTCTTGGCCATCTCAATCTACACATCTTCAACTTGAAATTGATTTGTGTGGGACAATAGTTTTGTACGCATCTAGTAAATAGACAGGTAGGCAAACATTTGTCATTTCAAAAGTCTTCCCCTGTATGGAGTGTTGTCTTCTTGTGCCGTGAATGGACGTGGCTGGGCCTGGAGCACATTGTGCTGAGTGGAGTGAGTCTATCACAAAGAGGCAGATATTGTGTGAGACAGCTACTATATGGAGACAGACCGAGCCAGAGCCTTGCACACTGAAGGGACTTTGGAGGCGTCCAAGGGAGAGTGGGCAGGGGGGCGAAGATCGAGCAATGGACTAGCAGGGTTGACAGGTGTTGGCTTGGCTGATAGGGAGACTGGGGGTGCACAGGAGGGAGAAGAAAATTGGCGTGTGTGTGTGTGTATGTGTGACGTATGGGAGAGGGTGCTGGGTGGTTTGAACTGTTGAATGCAGAGTTAATGGTCTGAAATGTGAACCTCACACACACACACACACACAATCATCTTTTTGAGAAAGTCAGCTTTCTAGATGACAAATATATTAAGAGTGTTTAAGTGGAGAAGTGGGCCCCTCCCCAGCTCTCCTCCTGAGTGAAGGCGTGATGCTTATCTCTTGCGAGCCTTGAAGTCAGGTGGCTTCTCAAGTGCTCTAACATGAGCAGAGCAGCTGTGCGTGGTGGGTGGTGATGGGCTGACTCCGGCCCTCTGCTCTGTTTGTGCGAGTAGGTGGAGATCAAGCCAGAATCTGTTTCTTTGGAAAACTCCCCCAGGAGCCTTGAGACAGGCCAGTGCACTCAGAGGAGAGGAGCGGTTTGTGGGCCAGCTTGAAGAGCCTCGAGGAGCATCAGATTGGGAAGATGTCTCACGAGGGCTGCCTGTCAGGAGAAGGTGCACGCCAAAGGAGTTGGAGTTAGTCTGAAAGCCAGGGACCAGCATGGACTCCACATTTGGCTGTGGGAGAGCTTCCTTGGTGGTGGCTTAATCCTGGGCTTCAGAGTAGGATCCTGCTGCCGGCTCCACGGAGGGAGGGTTGTTGAGATGATGACTGAGGGCAAGCTAGAAGGGGAGAGGAAGAGGCCTCTCTGCCATTCTTAAAGCAGCACTCTTTATGTAAACACATATATAATATTTTAGACAGCTATATTGATTCCCCCTCAAACTCACAGTCAGTGAGCCCATCTCAGCTCATAGTGACTCTGAGGACATGGTAGAACTGCCCCTGTGGATTTCTGAGACTTTAACTCTTTAGAGCCTTTTCTTTCTCTCTTGGAGCAATTGGTGGTTTTGAACTGCTCACCTTGTGGTTATCAGCCCAACCCTCCACCACTAGGGTGCCTGAATACACACACATATGCATATGTACATATATATGTTGTGGTAGTTACATAAAATGGTGTCAACTTGGGAGAATTGTGAGGGAAGGAGTGGAGTCTGGCCTATCAAGATATAACCAATGAGGTCTCTGTGTGGGCATGGCCTTGTCCTGAGAAAGTTGGGAAATCCTGTATTTCCTCCTTAGAGGCAGAAGACACTATCTGCTCACTCCCTGAGAAACACTGCAGCTGACAAGACACATGGAACTACCCTAGTGTCCTCAGCTGGAGAGCAAAATGGACCTACTCTGATGCAATGACTTCTAAAGCTGAAGAAACCATGTAGACACCCCTGAGATGCTTACAATGCCACTGAATCCAAACACTTTCTACCCACTGACCTGCGATCGTCCTGCATTCATCATCATGGCACGTGTTTGTGAGTCTAAAGAGGACTTTATACCTTGGTATTGGACATACGGGCTAACTTCAACTTATGGGCTTGGACTGGACTGGGTTGGGATGCTTTTGTGATACAGTTACCCTTTATATAAAACTCTCTCTTGTAAGCATATGAATTTCTGTGGACTTGTTTCTCTAGTCTACCCAGACTAACACATATGTAAGTAAATTACACATATGTAAGTAAATGTATGTTCAAAAACATAATTTCTATACACAAAGACCAAATCTCAAAACAGATAAATGTCCAAGGAGAAGATTGGAAAGGAGAGAAAAGGGCATGCACATGGCAAAGCATCAGGATTCTGCCATGCTGGATTCTCCCTTCTGGTTTTGACTATGTACTATTTATTTAGTACTTATGTAGAAGGAGGAGTAATGGGAAGAACTAGAGTTCACTACTCCATTTATCTAGGGATAAAGGTCCTGGGGTGCCATCACGTATAAGTGTTCAGCTGATAACTCCCAAGTTGGAGGTTCAATTCCATTCAGAGGCACTTTGGAAGAAAGGCCTAGAGATCAACTTTCCAGAGGTCACAGCCCCTCGGAGCACGGTTCCCCCAGGACACAGGTGGGCCCACCGGGAATCTGCATCAGCTCACCAGCAACCGGTTTTGTTGGCATCCAGGGATATTTTTTCACCAAAGTACAACCACCATCGTCTCAAATAATAACAGAAAAGGTGAGCTTTGATGATTCATTTGGGTCAACGTCCTTTGTCTCCACAAAGATGCCCCTCCTCCTTCAGTCTTATCTGTAACTCCTGGGGGCTACTGAGGTGGCTTGCAGTGGCAGCAAAGGGGAGGGGCACCCAAGGAAAGGGTGTGTGTGCCACATGACAGGAGCAACACCTGCTGACTGCAAAAGAGGACCTTCGTCTGTCCACCCCAGAGAAGTGTTGAGTTTGAGAAGAGAAACTACTCACAAAACTGGTCAGCTGGACCAGCAGGTGCCCCTATGTCCATTAGCTCCAGCCAGAGCATGTCTGTGCTCAGAACACTGCCTGTGCTTCTTGTGTCCTCTCTGGAATTCAGTTGGGTTTCCTAGTCAATGCTTAGGTGAAGTTGGGTCTATTTACATCTTGAGGAGGAGAGAGAAAAGCCTGGGGAGGGGGTGGGGGTGGGGCAGGAGTAGACAGAGTGCTAGAAAAGAAGTAATAACTATCAGAGGAGCTGAATCCTAGAGCAGAGAAGTTCAGGAGAAAGATGGGGGCAGATAGAATTGGTGATCCTATCAATCCCTTCTTTTCTCTTCTGTATATCTTTGATCATTGTCTTTTCCAATTTTGTAGAACATTCCGTAGCTAGTTCATTCACTTGTTTTAAAATCTGGAAAAGGCCTTTATAATTCTTCTGCAGCAACCAACAGAAGCCACTAGTCCGGTTCTCTCTCTCTCTCTCTTTCCTCTAATGAAATGGGCCAGGACCAAATAAAAACAAGCTCTTTGTCATCAAGTTCATGCAGACACATAGCAACTCTATGGGTCAAAGCGGAACTGCCCCTGTGAGTTTCCAAGACTATCACCTGGGCTCTGGGCTAGTTCTCTTGACCTCCCTTGCCTCCTCTCTGCCTCTGTCCCACGTCAGGGTGTAGGCAGTTGGTAGCTGGCCTCAGACACTCACAGGAGATTCTCTCGGGGGGTGGTTGTTCAAAGTGTTATTGAGTTGACTCAGCTTCTCGTGACCCCATGTAAAGGAGCGGAATCTCCAAGCCTAACAGCTGACCTCGTCAATAGTCCGGGGTGGAAGAGGGGTAAGACTTATTGGAGGTCTTCAAAGACCCCATCTTTATCTTTATCATTTATCATCCCTTAAATGCAGGGGCTAAAACACAAGGCATAATTGAATGTAAGCTCAGGGGAAAAAAGGGTTGTTTCAGCATTGCAGAACATTCCTTTTACTTGGACAAACTAGAGATGACTCTGCTCAGATCTGAGACCAGTAGACTGTGTAGGAAGGAGACCTGGAGGTATGGTTGGACTGCTAACCCCAAAGTTGATGGTTCAAAACCACCAGCTGCTCTGTGGAGAAAGGTAAGAATGTCTCTCTCCATAAAGATTGACAGCATCGGGAACCTTTTATAGGGTTGTTATAAGTTGTAATAAATTCATTCAACATAACTAACTATGGATGGCCTTAAGAAGAATGGGAGCTGCCTGAGCCCCGGTGGCGTAGTGGTTGAGTGTGGGACTGCGGCCCACTGGCTTGATGGTTCAAATCCAGCAGCAGCTCTCCAGGAGCAAGGCTGGGCCTCCCATCCCCACCAGGGGGCAGTGATGCAAAAAAAAAAGATGAATGGGAGCTCTGGAACACATCAGTGTGCTCATGCAGAACTTGTACTTGTGTCAAGAGGCAGTTGTGCGAACAGAACTAGGTTTAAAACCAGGAAGGTGTGCATCAGGGTTGTCTCTACTCGCTAGACTTCTTCCATCTGTAGCTGACCAAATCATCAGAGCAGCTTGATTCTATGATGAAGAAGGTGGCATCAGGGTTAGAGGAAGGCTTATTAGCAACCTGCCATAGGCAGAAGACACAACCTGGTTTGCCAAAAGTGGGAAGCACTTGCTGCTGCTGGAGATCCAGGGTTAAAGCCTTCAGTGGGGATTACAACTCAATGAAAACCAAAATTCTCACGACTGAGTCATTAGATAACATCATGATAAATGGAGGAAAGATTGGAGTTGTTAGGGACTTTTCTCATGTGGGTGGACTCCCAATCAATGCTTACAGAAGCAGTAGTCAAGAGATGAAACTACACACTGCATTGGGAAAATCTGCTTTACAAGACTGCTTTAGACTGTTAAAAAGCAAGAATGTCACTTTGAGGACTGGTGCATCTGACCCAAGCCATGGCATTTTTAGTGGCCTTACATGCATGTGAAAGATGGACATTGAGTAAAGAAGACTGAAGAAGAGCTGATGCACTTGAGTGACGGTGCCGGAGAAGCTGGACCACCAGAAGAGCAAATAAGTCCATCTTGGAAGAAGTACAGCCAGAATGCTCCTTAGAGGCCAGGGTGGCAAGGCTTCATCTCAAGTACTTTGGACCTGTTAGAAGAAGCCATGCCCTAGAGAAGGACATTCTGCTTGGTAAAGTAGGGGACAGAGAAAAAGAGGAAGGCCCTCAACAAGCTGGATTGACATAGTGGTTACAACAACGAGCTCAAACATAACAGCAATTGTGAGGACGGTGTGAGACCAGCCGGCGTTTCATTCCACTGTGCAAAGGAGTGCTGTGAGCTGGAACGAATGTGATGGTCCCTGAAGACAAGATAGACTGGAATTGACTTATGGCACTGGGTTTGGTTTGGGGGTTGGCACCTCAGAGACATGTAGGCAGCCTGTCTTTTATATGGCACTTGAGCTTCAGCTTATAAGACTTCTTAAAGTGGTAAACCAGGATGTTTGGGTGTCGTTTACTGAAAAAGATAAGTGAAGCAACTATAAGATAGGCAGATGGTTGTCCTGACCATTTGGTGACACTTCTCAGGTTCTTGATAGTGTCTCTAATATTTCAAAGAAAATTAACATCTATTGAGGAATTAATTCTGAACCCTCTGAATAGCTATAACCATGAAATTAACTTTTTGGGGTAACCCTCTGAGATAAGTGTCTCTGGTACTGTGTTAGTCCGGGTAGACTAGAGGAACAAATTCATAGACAAGCATATGGATATAAGGGTTTGGTTTATATACAAGAGGAATAGGACATTAAGAAAGTATCCCAAGCCAGTCTGGTTCAATGTTGTAAGTCCGATATTAGCCCATATACCTAATACCAGTCTATAATATCTCCTTTCAACTCATGAAGTCACAGGTCAGTGGGTGCAGAGTCCCAGTGCTGGCAGGGGTCTCGCCATGGCTCCTCGCTTCCAGGGCTCAGGGTCCATCAATGGCATCCAGTGGTGGTAGAAGTAACTCATCACTGGCAGGGGTCTCCATATGGCTTCTCCAGATTCAGAGGTCTGGTTCCATCAGCTCAAGGCTGGGTGGCTTCTCCTCCAGCTCTTGCAGCTCCTCGGACGCTGCCATCTTGTCTTGTCCATAGTTCATTGTCTCTGAGACTAACTCTCAGCAACTGGGGAGAGAGCTTCTCATCTCCATGAGGGAAATATCGCAAGACTTCCCAGAAGTCTCAGGAGAAAGCCATGCCCACATGGAGCCTCATTGGCTACTCAATGGCTCTCTCCAGATTAACAGGCTAGACTCCACCCCTATGTCTCAATCATGAAATTCACATAAGCACATGACCACCACAGGTACCATTTTACAGATAAGGACTCCAGCACAGTTCCTGACAAAGAACATTGCCTGATGTCTCGAGGCTAGTAGGCAGTGGTGGGTCTGGAAGCCAAACTAGCATCCCTGTCCTTCTGTTCCACCATGATAGCCCCCAGCAAAGAGCTAAGCCCTTCTTTTGATCAGGCTTGGGAGAATGAAGAAATGCATGTCAAGAGCTCTGATAACTCTTCATCAAAATCTGTGCAAGCCCCACGTATGATGAAAGTCAACGGAAAGGGATTAGCTACCATCTCACACTTTCAAAATGTGTTGATCAGGAATACTGAACACAAAATTGCATGTTGGCCTGCAGCATTTCTGTTAGAAGTGATCAAAGATGTTTGAAAATAGATAATGGGATGGCTGCAGAAAATGATGAATGTAATCAGGATAGCGGAATTATATACATTATGATAGTTGAGATGAGAAATGTTTTATTTTATATATAAGGGAGTTTTGTGGTAAAATTCCATCTCTTTCCCTTCCATTTTGAGTCTTTTTAAGTTCCCTTATATTTTCACCAAATAAGAACTTTAGAAAGAAAAGAAAGTTTTAAGAAAGAGAGAGCTCAAACTTGTCATTCACAGGGAAGAGGCCTCATTTATTGCCTATTCAAAATTGGCTAATGAATATGCGTGCATTAGTTAGGGTGCCTTTCAAGCTAGAGAAATTCTCAACGTTATTACAATGTGAAGGGTTTATGGCTACCTTTTTAATTAGGGCTATTAGTATAGCAACTATGGGCTTTTGACTAACTTAAACAGATTTTTAGAATGAACCCATGACTGCTATGCATATTTCTTGTGGGATGGACATAGAGTTGAGAGAAAGTGGTGTGGGGGCCACACCTGACCTCCACCAGCTACATAAGGAGAAAGAGATCTCATCTCCACACAGCTTCGGGATAATGAAGTCCGACAGGCCTCCGTTCTCTGTTTTCCCTTACGCTCTTCAGTTACCCATTGTTCTTTGCTTAACATTCTTCCTCTCTGCTGGGTTTAACAATCCATGGCCATGACCACACGGAACTCACAGAGACCATCCAGAATTGGGAGGAGGGAGTGTTATTAGGGAAGTTAACAGGTAACAAGTAAGGATCATAAAATATTAATGATTTTTAGACCCACGGCAACACCTTTCATTAGCCAGAAATCAAATCTCTGTCTCTGGTCCTCAGTCTCTCAGCCTCACTCTGAGGTTCCTTGGCCTCTACCTCCATTCTGAAGCCAGGAAGCCTGCACATGGCTCTGACAGTCCTGTGGTTTGGACGCAGCTCTTCTGCTTGGCCTCAGCCTTTTCTCCCTCTCTGTCAGGGCCTCTGTGGCCTCTGCCACTTCAGGCAGGGATTCCAAACGTGGTCTGCTGGTGGCTCTTCTTCCTTGATGGTCCCAGGAATCCTCTGAGGAATGGCAGCCAAACCGACCAATCTCCTCTGTTGGTGTTCCACACACCTTATTTGCATAGCCCCACCCAATCATTTGGTGGGAGTTAGTGACAGAGACATGGATCAGAGTCATATGAAGATATTTCTCTTCATCAAAGGTAGATTTATCTCAGTTAATTCAAGTCAAGCCAGCAGAACTTGAGACAGGAGAACATATGATAACATATATCAGATTTATATGTCTTAAGAAAGTCTCAACATTCCAGTAAAGATTTAAATACCTTCTAAGGGTACAGAGGCTAACCCACTGACATGGATGATTTTGTAAAGAGAGTGAGAGTTTGAAAGTGACCTTTGAATTGTGACACTCCTGCCAGGGGCGCAGACACCTACCTCAGATCAACCTAGACTCTCTGAACCATGAATGGATGACACGATGCTGTTGGGAGGGGCCGTTGAGTCAGCACCCCCCACCCCCAGCACCCCCGTGCACAACAGAAGGAAACACTGCTCGGTCCTGCTGCATCCTCAGAATTGCTCCCTGCCTGAGCCCATGGATGCAGTCCCTGTGTCAGACCACCTCCCGGAGGGCCTTCCTCTCTTTGGCTGCCCCCCCACTTTACTAAGCATGCTGTCCTTCTCCAGCGACGGGTCTCTCCTGACCACACGGTCAAAGCATGTAAGATGCAGTCTTGCCATCCTTGCCTCTAAGCAGCACTCTGGTCTTTCTTCTTCTAACATGCATCAGTTTGTCTTCTTAGCAGTCCATTCATGAAATAATCGGTGTTCTCTTAAGCCATCAGGTTTTGGGGTGGATTGCCATGTGGCCCTAGGGAACTAATTTAACACCCAGGCCGTTGTCTGTATTTTCTGTGAGCCAGTCTGAACTCCCACAGGTCCAGGCTGGGCCAGGCCTCAGACTCCTAATTCAACTCTCTCCGGTGTCCTGTAACAGCCTTGTGGAGATGTGCCTATCATGGCCTGGTTTAAATTCTCTTTAACTGAGCTCACAGCTTTTTTCTAATGAGACCTATCCTCACTTTCAACCCACCATAAAGATGACAAGCTGAGTCTGGGGGTGGGGGTGGGGGTGCTAATTTGGAAGTGGATCTGTGCCTGCACCTCTGCAGAGTGTCCCTGCTCCCAGTCACCCCCACAGCCAGGTGCCAGACTTTCTTTTTAACTCTTGAAATGCTGGAATCTCACTAGATCATAGCTTCTTGCTTATACAGCCTTTTGTCTCTCGTGCTACAATTTGAGGTTATCTTTTTCCAAGTGATTCTTAGTGGAAAAGAGCCTCCATCAGTCTCTTCTTGATTTATGCTTTATCGTTCCCTTAGCCCACGGCCTCTGAGGTGAGGACATCAAGAGGTCACTGCGTGGCTTAAAATTGGAAAAGGTGTGCGTCCAGGTTGTGTTCTTTTATCTTCACTTAGTCAATCTGAATACTGAACAACTTATCTGAGAAATGGAGCTAAATGAAGGTGACCTCAGGATCAGGGTTGGAAGACTTGAGGAGGACTCATTAGCATATGCAGATAAATATATGCAGGAGACTCATGACTGCAACAGTGGGTTCAAGCACCGCACCGATTATGAGAATGGCTCTGGACCGGGCAGCCATGTCCTGAGAGTCACTGTGGGTCAGGATTGGCTGGACAGAACCTCATAGAAACAACTGGGAGGGTGAGAGAAAGCCCGGCAGCATAGCTTCAATGTCTATCTAGATTGAGGGTGGGGAGGATTGGTGGGATGAAGCAAAGTAAAGCCAGGATCAGACGCTGGAGGCTGGGGCTGAGTACGGCTTGAGCTCTGGGAAGCTGCGGGCCAAGGCAGAGGGAGGACTGAAGCACGTGGGATAGTCTAGCTAAGGTCTGATGTGTGCGCCATTGGCGGGAACAATGTCAAAGTCAAATGGAGAGTCCAGAGGAGCCAGAATCTGGTGGAAGAGCAACTGCAGCGCACATAGGACAAGCATTCCCTGCAGAGCGGCTCAGGGGCTCACCCTCATCTCACACACTCCAAACACAGGTTTAAGATCAAGTAGGCCTTCACACTGACACAGCAGTCTGCCCAGGTGGCTACTTGCTTCCAGTTAGAACAGGAACCAGCTGCAGGGCATGGAAATCCTTCATTTTCATCTACTTTCCTCTTCAGAACAAGTCCGTTCGTGCTCAGAGAGGCGGAAGCAGTGGTGGGTGGGTGGGCAGGTGAGCGGGGGAGGGATGCGGTAGGACTCATGCTCACACCTCTTTTTAATAGTGGTAGGGAAAGAGGGCAGAGCATCTCCCCAGTGTGTGACTGCTGCGGGACTTGGGGGTCATGGTTGGTCTTGCCAAGTGGACTGCAGATTTTACAGATTTCAGATGGGGCCAGGTTCTACATAGAAGTGTTTGGACCCAGAGAGGGTGGAGGGCAGGAAAAGCCAACTATCTCTGCTTCCTGCAGCAAATTATAGACCATTTCTCTCCCTCTTGTTCCTGAGCAGAGGTCACCAAGTAGCAGCGTGTTGGAGCCTGTCCTTGGGTAATTGTCTGCGTCTGAGCTTGGTCAGCCCTGGCAGTGGACAGTCATGAGTTTGGTTTGGTTTTGAGCTTAGTATGGAGCCCCGGTGGTCTGGGGATTACACGTTGGGCTGCTAACTGCACGGTCACCAGTTTGAAACCACCGGCCTCTCCGTAGGAGAAAGACAAGACTTTCTACTCCTTTATAGAATGACTGACCGTCTCAGAAACCCACGAAGTCAATTCTACCCTGTCTTTTAGGGTGTGCTGTCAGTCAGAATCAGCTGCATGCCAGTGGGCTGGGTTTTTGCAAATTTGGGGAGGGAGGGAGAAAGGAGCTTCTGAAAAAAACTGGAATATTTCACTCATGTCTGGAGTCCCTAGGAGGTGCACGTGGTTTACATGCTTGTCTGGTCAACGAATACTTACAGGTCGAGCCCCCCCCAGAGGTATCCTGGAAGACAGACCCAGTCATCTACTCTTGAAAACTCAGCCTTTGAACATCCCATGGAGCCCAGCTCTACTTCCGTCCTGCCCTGAGCAGGAGGCAGCTTGAGGATCGAGGATTGCTGTTGGTTGAGTCCAGACTCCGGCTCCTGGGGCAGCCTGAAGGAGGCCTGGCGGCGCAGTGAGTTACACCCAGTAGTGCTAACTGCAAGGTCACCGCTCTGCAGAAGCAGGGTGAGGCTTTCTGCTCTTCCAAACATTCACAGCCGCGGAAACCCGCACGGCCAGAGGGCCTCTGTCCTACAGGCTTGCTGTGAGATGGAAACAACTCGGTTGCGGGCAGTTTGGTTTGGGGTTTGGCAGCACGGAGCCTCCTTCTCTTCATTTATGAAGTGCCCAGGGCTCAGGCGGGCTCTCCCAGAGATGGTACAATCCCCTTGGCTGCCTCCGAGCCCCTGCTCAAAGGCATGAACGGTGCTCACTTCCCCTCCCTCATCTTCCTCGCCCCTACAGGCATCAGAGATGTGCCTCAGAACCAAGGGAATGCCCTGCGCCTAAAGCGGATGCAGGCATCACCATGCAAAGACCAACGTTCCTCTACTGAACTTGAAAGCAGATGAAAGGAGTTTTGTAATGACCCTAATTACATATCTGCTTCATTTTATTCTTTCTCTAGGCTGCACTTTCAAGAGCTCACATAATAGAAATTGCCTGAATCGACTGCAGTTATGTAATTAGCATAATAACATTGGTCAAGATAAATTGGCTTTGCACAAGCATAAAATGAACAGAAGGAACCATTTCTCGTTAATGGGAAGAAGTCAGACAGTGTGGATTATGTCCAGAGCTGCTAGTTTGTTAGAAGTAATCTGCTCTGATTAAAAATAATAAATAAAATCGCTGAGTTATCATAATAGTGCAACGATTTAATTCACTGTTAATGTCATCCAGAGACACGGGGCTCCTGATGATTCCCATGAGACTTCTACAAGGGAGGAGGCAGTAAGGAAATATCTCCTACTGTCAGGGTGTTAGCTAGTCACATGAATCTTCTTCCATACATCCATTAGGAAAATTGGGTTCTTGACCCTCTGTCCTGCATCCTTCTTTCTTTCTTTTAAAAACACATACCTTTTATGATTGTATTTAACTAGCCATACGAGCAATTCAAGTGCCGTGGTGGGTTAGGAATGGGTTTGTGAACCACAAGGTCATCAGTTCAAAACCAAGCCTGCTCCTACAGGGCCACTGTGAGGTGAAGAGTCTGGTTTCCATTGTGGTAACTAGCCGTAAGCAAAATAAAACCCCCACAGATGATGGAGCAGTATATTCGAATTTAATTTGGAAATTTGTCCATCAAAAGATCTCTAAGGATGGGTCAGCACTGGGGCGCTCTTCTTCTGAGCACATGGTAGGGAAGGTACTGTGCCTGGTGACTGGCTGCAGAACCATGGTCCAGGGCACATTTCTTCACGTCTGCTTTTCTTGGTATTGCTGTCCTTGGTAGCCTCCCCGAGTGTTGGACCCAGGGTGCGTTACTCTGGACACTTAGGGATTTTTATGGAGCTCTTGTTGTGTCCTTCAAACTCTGCCTTTGAAACAAAAGACAAATAGAAAAATTAGGAGGCTGAAACCATACCTATTCTTTTGTAGATTAAATTCTGACTCACAGCGACCTAAGGGGACAGAGTGGAAGCACTCAACAGGGTCCCTATCTTTAAGGAGGCAGACTGACACATCTTTCTCCTTCCAAGAAGCTGGTGGGTTCAAACTGCACACCTTTTAGGTTAGTGGCCATATAATTAATAATTAATTAATAGTTAATCAATAATCTTGGATACATTGCTATTGATCAGTAGGTGATCTCTTCTCGACTGTCATGTCCCAAGTCTGATGGATACAAGTGGCTGAGTTCAAGTCCACCACCAAGGCCTTTCTTATTAACGATGGGGGTGGAGGACTGAAAGAGCTGGCACCTGGAGGCCTGGGGAGGCAAGTGCCGTGCTCCCAGGGTCACAGCCAGTCTCTGTGCCCTCCCAGGCTATCGATAGGGATCTCTCAAAGACAGGGAGATCGACTTTAAAATGTAGATGACGTAGGAGGGAAAAGCAGAGTGGGACAGTGTTCCTCCTTAGAAGGAGGCTTCCAGAAGGATTGAATGGGGAAACCGCAACTCCTTTCCACCCTCAAACCTGCACCTGGGGCAGGCTCTGGGAGTAGACTCTTGGTTTATGGCCCAAAAAAGGAGAACCCACAAAATGATGCTCCTTGAGATAAGGTTCAAATCATTTTGCACTGGGTTATACCTTTCCTGCATTCCCTCAGTCGAGAGGCACAGCACAAGCAGACTACAATGCCAGGGCCCCAGGAAATAGTGGTCTCATTCTGAAGTTTTCCTATCTTTAATGTTTCTCCCACCTGACGAAAATCTTAGGAAACACACAATTCAAGCTGTGTGTGTGTGTGTGTGTGTGTGTGTGAGAGAGAGAGAGAGAGAGAGAGAGAGAGAGAGAGAGAGAGAACCGTAAGTATATAGAGGCTGCCAGAACCATGCTAGCATACTTTAACTAGACGCAGGCATCTGTCCTCACTTGGCTGCCGTGTAATCCTTGCCTCTCTAACCTCATCCCAGAGAACTTTTTTTTTTTTAATGGGGAGGCCATTAAAATGTCCTGTTGTTCCTTTCTTGTTAAGAAGATCATAGGTGTGTTTCTTCCCTGTGGGCTTTACTGTTTCTGTGCTGAATGGCGACTTGATTATCTTCAAGTCTTTGAGACTCTAGGCATTCAATCATTTGGTAGCTGGGCACCAAGCACACCAGCATGTGTGATCAAGAGGGGCCGAAGGGAGCCGATATCAAGCACCAAAGAACAAGAATCACATCGTTACAAAGGAGGGGAAGAGCAGGGTGGGGACCTAAGGCCCACTGGTGGGTAATTGGTCACCCCTTTCCAGGGGAGTCATGGGGAGGAGACAGACCAGTCAAGGTATAGCCGGGCAATGATGATGCACACAACTTCCCTCTAGTTCCTGAAGCCTTCCTACCCCCAACCATCATGGTCCCAACTCTACCTTACAAATCCAGATGGACTGGAGAAGGTACACTAGTATAGAGGGGAGCTGGAGATAAATATGGGGAAAACAAGATGGATGGGTTCCTTCGGGCCAATGGTTAGATTGGAGAGGCTGGAAGGGTAGAGAGAAGGTGGGGTAGAGAGACGGAACCAATGGCAAGGATATACACATAAGCTCCTATTTGAAGGACGGGCATCAGAGGAGTGGGTTGGGGGAGAGGTCAGGCAGTGTAATATATGACAGAACAATGACTATGTATAAAGTATTGAGGGTTGATGGGGAGGAGAGGGCAGGGGAAGAGGGGAAGGGATGGAAAAGCCGATACTAGGGGCTTAAGGAAAAAGGCGGACAATTGGAGAACGATAATAGAAGTGGACATGTGAGGGTGCTTGACACAGTATGCTTATTCATGTATTGTGAAAAACAATATGTGACCCCCCAATAAAATGACATAAAAAAAAGAATAAGATCATCAGGGACATGGTCACTGTAGAATGGAGGAGACAGGAAAACCTTTCTGCATATCTCTGCAATTCCTCGGTTCTCCCATGGCAAGCATGAGCATCTATCTACCTTCACCAGAGGCAAGATGAAACAGTGAGATTTTTCCTTTTAAACAATTCCTATTTGGTGAGATGTGCATTTGGGAGGAACTGTACATGGTGGGGGCAGTGGGAGGGGCTTTATTTTGTGTAGACCTGCTGGGGGGCAGGGATGACCATGCTGGTGAGGACAGGTCCCGATGCTGCAGGAAGATGTCGTCAGGGACCAGCAGGAGGTGGGACCAGTGCCCACGGGAGAAAGGAAGAGCCCAGCAGCCTGCCTCCCCTCCGGGTGCTGAGTGCACAAGCAGGCCTTTGACGCAGCAAGAGATGTTCCTACTTCCTCTCCCTTGTTTCCGTCCTAGAACATCTGTTTCCTGACCGAGGGCTCAGAAAGGACATCGTATGTTTTCTCTCCTCTGGATAGAACAACAAACTGGGTACCTCGGGCATCCTCCTCTCTGCTGGTTCCCAGCTGCCTCCTCTGTCCTGCTCCCTTAGCAGACCGACGTCCTGCTCCTCCATGTCTCATGGCCCCAGCCTACTTCCACCCCTCAGAAACACAGTTCCAGCTGGCCCTAGGCAGGGACCCCCGCCCTTGCTCTATGGGAATGTGACTGTTGCTGAGCCCCCCAGGACGTGATCTTTATCACTCTGGGCTATTTCCCTTGACTGCAGTCCAGTTTCTCAGATTCCCACGTCCCAAGAAGCAACTCTCTGTCTGACGGAACATTCTGTTGCTGTTCACTGGGAGCCTGTCTTATTTTGTCCTTCTCATTAGGGAATGTTTGTGTCAGGGGTTTGTGAGTGGCAAAGGCTCCGTGCCCAGAAGAAGGAGGTCTGTGTCTCTTCCTGCGTCCAGTCAAGGTTCCAGACCGGGCATCACGGGGAGAGATGCTGAGGGCTGCGCTGCTGACACAATACCAGCTAAGAAGCTACTAGTCAGGCTGCCGGGTGATGTTAAAATTTCATCGTTCTATATTTTGGATGTGCCTCACTTGTTTTGTTAATGCTAGGGGCATCGGCCGAGTTTGTTCTCAAGGGAGAGAAGAGGAATGAGGAAGCAGGCATATGGACAACTGGCAATGTTCCAACAACTTGCCAGCGTCTCCATGATGAGAATCGCAGATTTTCAGCCGATTTAAGTGTCCTTGGAAAGATACTAGGCTCCCTCAGAGACAGCTCCTAAATGTCTCCGTGGGCAGTGGGATGCTCCCTTCTTTGCTGTTGACGCAGGCTTTCCGCACGGGGCCTGGGGCTTCTTCACATGTGTTCTCAGTGATCGGCGTGGAGCAGGCGGGGTGCTCTCAGGCAGGTCACGCCATCTGCCTTCCTCACAGCAACTTGGAAAATTCCGTACAACTGCAACGTGGCTGTGGATGGATTTGATTTCCTCTGATTTGTATCCATGAGACTCATTTCTCTCCATAGGCCATTCTCAAATGCCCCCGTGGACGGGTCTTTTCTGAATCCTTGTCTTAAAAACAGTTCCGGTCTTTCTCTGTCTTGTTCGCATAATCTCTTTGAGGCTTTCCCTTTCCTGGTGAATCCTTTATTCCAATTTGTTGATTCTTTCTTCAGCTATGTCTTGTCCAGAATCTATCTGACTGACTTTTTAGGTTTTTGTCTTTAATTAATTGATCATAGTTTTCTGCTCCAAGAGTTCTAATTTTGTATCCACTGGTGATTATTTAATTTTTGCCCATTTTGATGGCCTAATGTATCACCTTTGTTTATTCTTTGATAATTCCAAATGTACATATTTTTGAGTATTGTCCCAACTTAAACAATCTTATTCTGAGGAAAACGTTATTTACATTAAGTGGAAGAAGAAAGACACATTTTTTTGTTCCCACCAGTGATTATTCATTATCCATGTAGAGAAAATATGTGATAAAATGATCTTTTAATAGAATTTTTCCACAAACTTTTTGAAGCCCCTTTATATAATCTTTCTTGTGCTGCATGTTATTTTGTGGCAAAAGGAAGTGGGCTAAGGGTCATTGAAGCTTCCAGGGCAATGTTATAGAATAGTTATGACAAGGTAGTTGGTTATAATGGTCTGAGAGCTGTGTCCATGAACCTGCTCCCATCTATTGATGTAAGGAGAAAATTCAACTAATACCCAACTCAAGGTCGGCAAATCGCCTTGGTCAATGAGAAAAAAAGTGTAAAGATTGGGAGGGGGGGGGTGTTGGACAGAGTTCTCTAGAGAAACAAGACCAGGACACTTATGACTTGATGATAGATACACAGATAAAACATAAGAAATAAATAGCTCATTAGTCTATAGAAAAGTACAAATGGCTCAGTGCAACTCACTTCCATGAGACAGCTGACACATTGACAGTTCTTCAACTCACAAGGGCTGCCATATGCAAGTCAAGGAAGCAGACAGCTGAGTCCTCTCTAGAGTAATTCAGGCAATCCAGCCATAGGCAGCAAACAGCAAGGCAGGTTATCAACAGTCAGCCAGATGACAGGGTTCGACAGTCCCCAGCTCAAACAATGTATACACCAGTCACGTGGCAAAGCAGGTCTTGAAGAAACCTGAAACTACAAGAAGACAGTTCAGGGGCTGGGGGTCTCACAGGTAACGTAGCTCACGAGTTGAGGCAGAGAACCACACTGCCTCATCAAAAGCAAGAGACAAGAAAGGCAAGGCTTGGTGGGCCATTTATCTCTCTGTCCTTCAATTAAACTACCCTTCAATTACTCCCACGTGTGCTCATTGGCCAGGTTGGCACAATAAACCGACCTATCACAGGGAGACATGCTGTAGAACAAGGTGAGGAATAACCATCCCAAAGACTCAGAAGAATATACTTCTGAGATGATTTACTTCAGGAACCAGAATATTGAGGGAAAGTGTGTGGCATCCCCAACAGACAAGAAAAGGTAAGGGAGAAGAAAAACAAAAAGCCTCAGGCAGCAGAAATCCAAAGGAACACACATGTTAAGAATGAACCACAGGGTTTCTGTGAAGATACACAGATCGCTAATAAATATATAAAAAAGATGGGTTCGGACCACTGACCTTCTGGTTAGCAGTTAAAGGCAATGCAAAATAAAACTGCAATGAAATATGAGGTGTAGTCTATTAATTTGGTCCTTCTAGTCATAATGCCTTATGGAATGTATTATAATCCTAGACGCCATGCCTGTGCCTATAATTCCCTTTTGAAGAGAGTTCTCTTCTATGCTAATGGAGAAGAACAAGGTGGGAGTAAGTCTTTAAGAGAGTGTTTGAGGTCACACCATTGGTTCCCTTGGGGTACAGAGTGCTGAACGGCAAAATCCACACCTCCTCCAGGGGTAAGAGCTATCTCGGACAGACACTACCAGGACTGCTAAAAGGACAAACCCATCTGTGTGGGAAGAAGTAAGGCCAGAGTGCTCTTTGGAGGCAAAGATGGCAAGACTTCGTCTTACCTGCGTTGGGCATGTCGTCGGGAGAGAGCAGTCCCTGGAGAAAGACACCGTGTCTGGTAAAGCGGAAGAGTGGCGCAAAAGAGGAAGGCCTTAAAGAGATGGCTGGACCCAGTGGTTGCTCCCGTGGGCCCAGGCATGGGAACAATTGTGAGGATGCAGCAGGATTGAGCGGCGTCTCCTTCTGCTGTGCAGAGGGATGCTGCGGGGGGAGACGGTTCCACGGCACCTAACAGCAACAGTCTGCCGGGGAGTCTCAGGACATCAGCAGAAGGGCAGGTCAGAGACCTCTACCTCACGTGTCGGGAACTAAGACTGATCCACCCCAGAATGCGGCACACAGACCACGTTGCTGAGCACAGAAGGCCGGCAGAGAGCAGAGGGTGAGGGAAGTAAACCATGAGACAGACTGGAAGAGCAGTGCTGAGGCTTTGAGCATGTGAGACAGAAGAACAGGAAGGTGTGTCAGCCTGGGTAAACTAGAGGAACAAATTCATAGACATGCTTATGGATATAAGGAAAAGGTTTATAGACAAGAGGAATGGGACATTGAGAAAGCATCCCAGCCCAGTCCAGTTCAAAGTCAAAAGTCTGATATTAGCCCATATGCCTGATATTAATCTATAAAGGCTCCTTCCGACTCATGAAGTCACAGGCCAGTGGGTGCACCATCCCGGTGCTGTCAGGGGTCTCGCCATGGCTCCTCGCTTCCAGGGCTCAGGGTCCATCAACAGCATCTAGTGGTGGCAGAAGCAACTCATTGCTGGCAGGGCTCTTCACGTGGCCTCTCCAGCTTCAGAGGTCTGGCTCCATCAGGGTAAGGCCATGTGACTTCTGCTCTGGCTTCTCCAGCTCCTCAGACGCTGCCATCTTGTCCGTAGTTCGTTGCCTCTGAAACTAACTCCCAACAACTGGAGAGGTAGCTTCTCATCTCCACGAAGGAAATATCGCGAGATTTCCCAGAAGTTTCAGGAGAAAGCCATGCCCACAGGGAGGCCTCATTGCCTACTCAATGGGTATCTCCAGATTAACAGGCTAGACTCCACCCCTACATCTCAGCCATGAAATTAGCATAAGCACATGACCGCCACAGAAGGTTTCTGGATCCTTAGAAGCAGAGGCCAAGGGACCAGCTATTTGAGAGGCTGAGAATAAGAGAGAGACTTGGCTGAGGTTGCGGGGAGGTGGCTGAGGTTGCGGGGAGGTGTCACTGTGGACCAATGACTGTTATCTTAACTGTTTGCCATCCTGGACTTTAATAACCTATGAGATCCCCTCACATGCCCACCCCCCTAATCATGAGTGTTGTTTGTGAGCTCTGTGTGACCATTGCCATGGATCATCAGATTCAGCATAGAAGTAGAGGGTTGTGGGCAGAGCAGTTGGTGATCCAATAGGTAAAGAAATATGGAGGTGGAGTCTACTGGCAATAGGGAAGTCAGATGAAGTCTGATGTCCCTCCCTCTGCACTGTATTTTGGATGGTTATTATTTTTTATTGGAAAATAAGTATTGGTGAAGATGTCAGAAATGGAACCCTCAGGAGCACACACTGAGAATGCAAAAGGGAAGCACTGCTGGAAAAAGTAGTTGGAGGTAGCTGGAAATATTAAACATAGAACTGCCCTAGAAGACCAAACCGAGCTGAACGAGACCTGCTGCTGTCTGACTCTTGGTGAGGCCATGTGTTACAGCCACTCCATTCCAGAGACTGTTGGTGAGTATGAGCGTTATGGAAATAGATCACCAGGTCTTTCTTCCACGAACCTTCCATCTTTAGGCTAATAACCGCTCTCAACACCGATCTAGTTGCACCACTCAGGGACCTTCAAACTGCTATTCTCATGCAATTGACACCCTCGAAATGATTTCAAGTCATAGCAACTCTACAGGACAGTTTGGACTGCCCTGGGCGTTTCTGAGCCTATTAACTATTTATGGGAGGAGAAAGCCTTATCTGTTTCCCCCGGAGAGAGCAGCTTGTGGTCTGACTTGCCGGTCTTATGGTTAGCAAACCAACTCGTCACCACTGCACCCCTAGGGTTCAACCCAGCCATTGAAAAATAAACAAAAGCAAGGACTCAAGCAAATATTTGTACATGTGCACTGTGCATATGTGCATTGTGACACTGAAAAAGAAGAAAGTGCCATGTACTACTAAACGGACACACAAATCTGTCTTGGAAAAAGTATGACCACAATGCTCCTTTGAGACAAGGATGGCAAAACTTCGTCTCACAGACTTTGGACATATTGTGGAGAGAGACCGGTTCCCGGAGAAGGACACCACACTTGGTAAAGCGGAGGGGCAGTGAAAAAGAGGAAGACCCGGAACAAGGCGGATTTACACCGTGGTTGCAAAGTGGACTCATTCAGAGGAACGCTTGTGAGGACAGCGCAGGACTGCACTGTGTGTGCATAGAGGCATTATGGATCAGAAACCGTTCGAGGGCACTTAACAACAACAACAACAACAACAATGCTCTTTCCACAATTTTGACCACAATAACTGAGATAAAGGCAGCACGAATGTTCATCAGCAGATGAAAGGATAAACAAAATATCACATATCTACACATCTATATCTATATTGTTCTTGTTAGGTGCCATTGAGTTGGCTGTCACCTACTCTACAGACAACAGAACAAGGCACTGCACAGTCCTGCACATCCGCACCCCTGTTCCCAGGCCTGAGCCCATTCATGCAGCTGCTGCGTCCATCCATCTAGTGGAGGACCGTCCTCTTTTTCCCCACCCCTCCACTTCACCAAACGTGAGGTCCTTCTTCAGGGGCTGGTCTCGCCTGACAATATGACCAACGTCTGTAAGACGAGATCTTGCCCTCTTTGCCTCTAAAGAGCACTCAAGCCTTCCTTCTTCTGGCACAGATCCTCTTGTCCTTTTAGCAGTCTGTAGTACTTTCAATATTCTTCTCCAGCACCACAATTCAAAAGTATCAATTCTTCTTCAGTCTTCCTTCATCATCGTCCAACTTTCACAGGCATCTGATGCAATGGAGAATACCGTGGCTTGTGTCAGGCACACCTGAGTCCTCATGGAAACATCCCCACTCTTCGACACTCTACAGCGGTCTTGTGCAAACTTGCCTAATACAATGTGTCTTTTGACCTCTTGACTGCTGCTTCCATCAGCATTGACCGTGGATCCCACATCCTTCACAATGTCGGCCTCTTCTCTCCTGACAATGGCTTCACTCAGTGGTTCAGGTGTGAGGATTTTGGCGTTCCTTACCTTGAGTTGCAATCCATACTGAAGCTTACAATCCTTGACTTTCATCAGCAAGTGCTTCAATTCCTCCTCACGTTCAACAAACAGCTGTGTTACCTGCATGCTGCAGGTGGTTAATAAGCCTTCCTCCAATCCTGAAGCTTCACTTTCATTCATATAACCCTGGTGATGTAGTACTTATATGCTGGCCTGCAATCTGCGTGGTTGGCAATTCAAAACCACCGGCAGCTCCATGGGAGACAGACTAGACTGTGTACTCCTGTAAACAGTCTCAGGAAGCCACAGGCGGTCACTATGGTCAGCAGTAACTCAGTGACACTCAGTGAGTACATAGTGTATAGACTCAAGTATAAGCTGATCTGAAATTTTTAAAATACAATTTTCAAAATTTTAGTTTAAAAATTTGGGGTCAGCTGATACTCGAATATATAGCTATATATCTTTATCTCCGCCATAAAAAGGTGTAAAGTTCTAGTACATGCTATGGCATGAATGAATTTTGAAAACAGGCTCACTGAAATAAACAGGCACAAAAAGATAAACATTGTCTGATCTGACTTATTGGAGGGTGTGAGATAGGCACAGCGACCACATGCAGCCTCCTCTGTCTACGCTCTAAGTGTAGGAAAGGCCAGTCCAACTCCTCACCAGCCCAAGACCCATTGCCCTGAGGGAGGCTAAGGTCAGACACGCCTTCCTCCTCCATTCCTTTTTACTCGATTCCATGTGACTTGCCAGCAGGAAGATGAAACAGAGAGTTCCCTGTCTCTAGGGAGGAATACAGGAGTTCCCCAGATCCTCTGGAAAAAGCCATGCCCACACAGAGGGACCATTGGCTATGGCCTGATTGACGGGCCAATCCTTTTTAACTCTATGAATCTCAGCAAACCTTTGGATGCCATTATGACCTCTTGCTAATGATCTCTCTCAGCCAGATAATGTGTCTTTGTCTTTATCCTGTTTGTAATAAATGGGGAGGGGGGACAAGATGTAACAAATGCTCTCATTAAATTTAAAGAAAAAGAAAGAAATTTCACTTCACTATGGAGAGTAAGTAAAAAATCATTGCTACTAGGGTTTCAGTTCATACATGCAAGGATTTCTTGCCAGTAACCCATGTTTAACATGCCTCTGAGATGAGTGAATGCCTACCGACTGGTCCTCTTGCAAACACACCTGTCTCATTCTCACTGGGTGCCTTCCAAAGAAAGGTTGAGTCAGAGCAGTGACTTTTGAAAGAATCGAGTCCAGAAAAATTCAAAGCAGAAGAGTCAGCTCAGAAGAATGTGGGGACTGTTTTTAGAGATCCCAAAGATGAAATCTTGATGGGTTCTACCAAAGGACATAAAACAATCATGGAGACTTATTATAAGAAGTTTTTATGGAAACTGCATTGGTGAGAGAAAAAAACCAATAAAATTGCACCAAGGAATTAATTTTCATCACCACAGTGCACCTGTTCAATCTTCAAAGGTAGCAAGGACTCTCCTGTGAAATTTCATTGAGAAACATTCTCTATGTACCTTACAATTCGGATCTTGCCCGAGAGACTTCTTTTTTAAAAAAAAAAATAAACAAACTTTTATTGGGGCTCTTCTCATCACAATCCATACATTCATCTAGTGTGTCAAGTACATTTGCACGTATGTCACATCATTATTTTCAAAGCATTCTCTTACCACTTGAGCCTCTGATATCAACTCCCCATTTGAGACTTCTTATTGTTCTAAAAATTCCAAGAACAGTTCAAAGAAACATGATCTATGTCCCTTCTGGATACCCATGGTGTGAATCAGAGAATCGATTTCTTCTGAAGCAGGCTAGAGAGCTGCAAACATCACCTTTAGGAGTGTGCGGGCATCTAAAAAGATCACATTTGGATGTTTCTGTTTAATAAAGGGGGGTCTATCATGTTGTAGAAGTGATTTTTGGCTTACCCTTGTGAAAAAGATCTAGAATTGAAAAATGCCTAGAGACAGAAACATTGTAGTTACTAGGTATTGGAGGAAATGGAGATGTATTGCTTAATGAGTATAGGGTTTCTATCTGGGTTCATGAAAACTTTCTGGAAATAGCGAGCAGTGATGGTTGAGCCAAAAAAAAAAAAAGAAAGGAAAGGAAAAGAATGAATCACAGAATATCCGAGCATGATTATCCTCTGAGTCCCTACCCTGGTTCAGCTGTCCTATGAGCTGGTGCCTGAGTGGGGTTTCCCATCAGGTGGGGGAAGTGGCCTGCAATAGAAGGAAGGACACCCACATCCAGAGGTACAGGAGGGAGAGGTGTGACTGCAGCCCAGTCCCCAGTTGTGCCAACCTTCCTGCAACCACTAGTTTTCCAGTCACATTTTCCTTTTAGTCTTCATGAGTCTAAGGTAGGTTTTGATACTTGCAACTAGAAAATTGACTGCTTCATGTGGCCTTTGGTTTTCCAGAAGAAAATTATTTTTGTCCTGATTATAAAGAATATTGCTTATTTTCAAACTTTCAAATCATATTGAGAAAGTTATATCTGAAATAAAAATTACTGTCCTCAATGTACGAGCCCTTCTGGACAGGTATCTGCACCCTTGGACTGAGGACTGTAGGAATCAGATGGGAGAGGAAGCAGAGAGTGGACACCCCAGATCTGTGGAAGTGGTAGTCACTGGAGCTTGGGGGAAAACCCCAGCTTGGTGGGTGTCCAATGGAAAGGGACCCAGAATCACCATATACGTAGTACTTCAAAGCCCTCCCCCCCATTGCAGTGACCTGACAGGGGTTTGTGTGTGTGTGTGTGTGTGTGTGTGTGTGTGTGTGTGCTGGCTTAGTTATTTCTTTTCTTTTTTAAAAAATCATTTTATTGGGGGCTCGTACAACTCATCACAATCCATCCATCCATCCATCCATTGTGGGCATGACAGGTTTTGATCTATGGTCAGGGCTCTGAACTTGGAATAATTGATCCGGGAGGTTGGAAACTTAATGATACAGAAACTTAGGAGATATTTTTCCAGGCAGAAACAGGAGACATGCAATTTCAGATTATGCTATTTCATCTAGGACTATACCTTGGGAATCTTTGAAGGACTGTTCCTCTAGGTGGATATTTTTTTCAGTAATTACATAACATTTTATTTTAGTAATGTATTTTAAGTTATCCAGTTCTGTTGTTGGACTTTTAAGTTTTGTCCAAAGATCCACTATTATCAAGAATTCTGCAGTGACTATTCTTGCACATCCATTCTGGAGCATGTGGTCATGTCTTTAGGATAGATGTCTTCTTGAATCCTAATAGTACCACAATTCGCCTATGGGACTTGTCAAAATTCACTTCCATTGAGTTGATTCTGAGCCACACTGACCCAACAGCACAGAGTAGAACTGCCCCGTGGGGCAGCGCACATAATCCACGACACCACCAGTGTTTGTCAAGGTTTGACAAATCCTCCTGGGAATTTATTTGTTCATTTCCTATATGGCCTCTTGGTTCACTGCCTCATTCTTTATTTCAATGACACTAACTGAAAGCATCTGGGCCATCCATGGTGCTAGACTCTGGGGATAAATGTATGGATATATTTGGGGTTCACCCTTACAGAAGAAGGAAGAGCTGCCATCTGTTGAACTCTGCCTCTGTTGATGCCAGGGAGGGAGAAAAGGAGGGAGGAGTGATTGGATATAATCAACATCCTTAGATTGTTCTTGTAGACACTGTTGGATTGGTGTCTTGCGCTCTGTGTAGTCTCAATAATGGCAAAGCGATTACACTGGAAAGGGTTGGGGGTTCATCTTAGCTCCTTTATATAAATGAGGAAAAGGAAGATCAGAAAAGTTGACTAAAATGATCCCAGCTCACACAGTTAGTGGTAACGCTCTGAGTTGAACCCAGATCAATCTGTCTTCTTTTTGTGGTGCACAGTTTAAAGGAAAATAGAGGGCAGGGGGCAAACAAGAGACAAAACCCAGTTTTAAGTGCTTTCTAAAACCTGGACAAAGGGATTTGGTAGTGGTGGGAGGGGTATGACTTGGCTTGAAGTGGGCAGCCGTTTACCAGAACAGGTTTGAGAACACGAACCTGTGTGTAAGAGCTGACCTGAAGTTCAGAGCATGTGCATGGGGACAGATCACCACACCTATGGGACACCGCTGTCACTGTAATGTCCCGGTGGCTGACATGTTGCTAAGATGCTGGAAGCTAAGATATCCATACCAGCAGAGTGTACCTATGGTTGACAAGTTTCCATGGAGCTTCGAGACTCCCAAAGACTAGGAAGAAAGACCTGGAGATCTGCCGCAAATCAGCGGACGAAAACTCTCTGGGTTGCTGCAGAATGCAGTCTGATGTCGTGCTGGCTGAGGGGCACCCCAGGCTGGAATGTTCTCAAGTGTACAGTGGCTCTCACAATCTAACCGCAGGCTCATGCATAGCAGCCATTCAGAGACAGCGCACAGACAGCAATGTTTCATGGTGTCATTTGGAATCAGAGCTACGGTAACCAGCATCCCCCACGAGGCTGGTGTCTCTATCCGGTCCTTCCTTGAGCTGTCCCCTCTGAGCTCCTGGGACTGTGCCTCAGCCCTCCTGGTAGAGTACAGTGACTTCCCAGCTCACTCTCAGACCAAAATGCTAAATGGAATATGAATTGCACTGGTCTGAGTGGGTGTCAGGTGGCAGAAGCCCTTCCTCTTGGAGGGTGCTGGGTTGGAACTGTGTGCCACTACTGTAGGGAGGGCTCTGAACCACACTAGACCGCCCTAGGATTCCCAAGGCAGTCTCTGTGTCAGTGCGATTGTGGCTCTGTGCTTCCTTCTGTGACTTTGAAGATAACCATTCTGGTCTACTCCGGAGGTGGCTGTGGGCCTCCCGGACAATGCTAGGGGTAAAAATTGTACACGTGAACTGTTCTCTCGGCCTCTCTGCTTCCTTGGGCTGGGGCTTATGGGCGGCCAGTTGAGACTCCAACAGTATAAACGACTTCAGAGAAACCTGCCATTGCAAACTTGATGGGGCACAGTGCCCCTCGGACACCCAGGGTAGTCAGGAGTTGAAAGGAACTCAGAAGAGATTGACTCTCGACTCCTGCACTTGCATGGATCTTTCCCACGGGT
>PVJH01023841.1:0-34131 GCA_004026705.1 Nesogale talazaci
GAGAGAGAGAGAGATTGTGAAATAAGTGTATAGAAACCGAGAAAGACAAAAATATACAGCAGAATTTAGAAAGGTGTGTCAAATGCCTCAGGGTTAAACATACCGATAAGAGTCTCCCAGGGTCTCCCCCTGACCTCCCCACCACAATAGAATAATCATTTTAAGTCGATCAAAGTTTCCCTCTGTGAAAAGGAGCCACCTCTACGCCTGCATTTGCTCACACTGACACCTAGCTACCGCTAGGGAAAATGCCGGGGCTTCCTTTCAAGTTCCTGAATCTTACTTTAGGAGGAACAAGCCACTTTTGTTCTTAGGATTTTTCTACTTTATTTTTAATTCCGAGGGACATTTCAACTCTGTGTTGCTGCATGGGCCTCACGTTTTTCAACTTGTGTGGCGTTCTGTAGAATAGCCCCAAGTCCCCTGCACTACAACCACATCTGCATCCCTTACTGTATCTTTTCAGAGAATTAAGCACTTTTTCTTCTGATTTCTGGCAAGTTCAAGGGGGAAAAAGGGGGCAAAATTCCGGCAATTGAATTTAAAGATATCCTTTTGGTTACTTCACTGAAGACTTAGTTGGGAATAATTTCAGAAAACTGTCGTTTTTACTTTTTTGTTTTTTTCTAGAGGAGAGGGATGACTGAAAAGTGATCTGTAATCACATATTTTAACAAGATGATAAAACCTCATCTCAATCATTTTAGTTCTAAAGGAACATATTCAGGTAAGTATAAAATGTTCTGAGGGCTGAGCCCTGGTGGCATAGTGGTTATGCATGGGACTGTGGCCCACTGGGATGGAGGTCCAATTCCAGCTCCACAGGAGCAAAGACTCCCACCACCAGAGGGCAGTGATGCCCCAAAAACAAAAAAAGCAAAAAACAAAAACAAATGTTCTGTAATGAAATTGTGTAAAATAGTGGTTCAAAAATGTTATCTTTGGGGAAAATTTAATTTTACAATAGTATAAAAGTAACCTTTTACTGAAAAAATGATTGTAATGATACTGTTATTGCATTTTCTACAAATCAAAGAATAGGAGCTTTATTTAAGTGTTTTCTATAGTGGCAAATGAGGGCACACTGAATGAAAAGATTGGAGCTAAAATAAATGAGTCCTTACTATAACTCTAAGGCTTTCCTTTCATTTCCTAAAACTAGTTATGTGTGCAAACACACAGAGTATATGAAAAATAGAGATAATATGAATAATTGGGTAACATTAATAGTTTGGGGCTTCAAAAATGGGTGGGAAAATGGAATGAAAAGATAATGATTTTTTCAACCAGAAACATTTTCAAATATATAAATTTAAGCCAGATTCAAAAGAGGATGTGGAACAAGGGATACCATTGCTGACAAATCAAATGAATCTAGACTGAAAGCAGAGACTATTAGAAAGATGCATACTTGTGTTTTATTGACTATGTAAACTCATTATCTGTGGATCCTGCCAAACTATGGATAGCTTTAAAAAAGGGGGAGTGCAAAACCCATTCTTGTGCTTATGCAGAACCTGTCCATGGATCAAGAGGCAGCCCTACAAAGAGAATAAAGGAATACTGCATGATTCAAAATCAAGAAAAACTTGTGTATGGGTTATATCCTCTCATTATATTTGTTCAATCTGTATGCTGAGCAAATAATCAGAGAAATGAAATTATCTGAAGAAGAATGTGACATTAGGATTGGAGGAGACTTTTGTTTTGTTTTGTATAACTTTTACCAACATATGGCGAAAGCTTGCTTGCTTAAAGTGAGGAAGATGTGAAGCACTTGCTGATGAAGGTCAATGATTGCAGTCTTCAGTATGGATTGCAACTTAATGAAAAGGAAACAAAAAATCTTCACAATGGAACCAGTAAGAAATATCATAATAAACAGAGAAAAGAAGTTTAAATCTATTTCCTGAGGCATAAATCCATAATTAATGTCCATGGAAGCAGAAGTTAAGAGATATAAGACACACTGCATTAGGTATTTTTTTTGCACAAAACTTCCTTGAAGTGTTGTAAAGTGAGATGTTACTTTGAAGACTAAGTTGTGTCAGGACCCAACCATGATATATTTTCAATAGTCTCCCATGCAGTGAAGTTGAACATTGAATAAGGAAGACTGAAGAGGAAGTCAATGTATTTGAATTATGGTGCTGTTGAATATACCATGAATATTGACTGTACCATGCACTGTCAAAAGAAAAAAAAAGCAATTTTGTCCTGGAAGAAGTGCAGGCACAATGTTCTTGAGAAGCAGGAATAGAAAGACCTACTTTGTCACACCGACTTTGGACATACCATACAGAAAGAGCAGTTTCTTAAAAAAGGCACCATGCTTTAGACAGTGGAAACTCAGCACAAGGGCCTTGATATGGAGCAATACAGTGGCAGTAATAATGGGCTTATGCATAACAACTATTGTGAGGAAGACACAGAATTGGTCCATGTGTTATTTTATTGTATATAGGATCTCTGTCAGAACCAATTCGAAGGCACCTAATAATATATATATATATATATATATATATGTGTGTGTGTGTGTGTGTGTGTGTGTGTATGAATATGTGCATATGTGCTTGGGAGGGAGCACTATTCCGCCTACCATACTTACTCCAGAGCATTGTCACTATATCAAACTACCATCAGAATTCAATTACAATTTATTAAAGTATAAATCTCCATTCATGATAAATAGGAATCTGTTAGTAAGAAAGTAGGAATTAATTAAAAAGCAAAGTTCTGTTTTAATAGTATATTAAAAAGTTTTTGTTGGTGGTGGTAGTTGCAGTCAAGTGACCCTCCATTGCATTAAGATACTGTTAGCAATTTAAAGAACTCAAATCAGCAAAATGCCTACAATATTGCCTATGGAGGCATGAAAAAGCACATTATTCATAAAGGAATCTTTAAAGAATATCTAATTCAATCTACATATTTATATAGATCTAGCACAGATGAAAGGAACACGCCTGTTGTAGTTGGTTTATTTGTGCTGTTAACCCCAAAGGTCAGAGGTTTAAACCTGCTGATTCCTCTGCAGGAGAAAGAGGTGGCTGTTTCCTCCCAGGGGATAAAGTGGAGATGATACCTAGAAGTTAAAGAAGGAAGAAAATGCTTGGAAACTGATTGTGGTAGCAATCATAGAGCACTGTGATTGAGCGATGAAATATTGTAATATCTTTCTGAGGTCTCAGTAAAATGATAAATAAATGAATGAATGTAAAGTGTCAGACACCCAAAAGTACAGTCATGAGTTGGAATCAAGTAGTTGGCAGTCTAATCCAAGTCACGTGACTTCTAGTCTAATGTTCCCCTCAGGACATATAGTATCTATCTCATCCCCAACTTTCTTTAAAATTCAGCTTGGTGGAGGACACCTACAAGGTGAAGAAAATGATAACTAGGCCCACTAATACTGCATGGATGACACAAAAGATAGTGATTCTGTTTTAATTGAAGGAAAGAATCTTTTAACATCATAGGTGCTCAAGAAATGCCTTAAAAGAGATATGGGTATTCAATAACATATAAGGTTAAATTATGTGAGTGTTTGTGTGTGGCAAGAAGGTGGAAAAGGAAGGTATGTAAGGTGATATTTAACCCCCTTGTTTTAAAAACAATGCAGATGGGGCCTTCTACTCCTATAGATAGTGAAAATCTCGGCAAATCATGGGCGGGAGTTCTACCCTACCTCTAGGGTCACTCTGAGTCAGCATTGATTTGATAGAAGTGAACTCATTTGTTTGACTTGAGTTCACTAATCTTTATCAGTCACATATTCATTGCCACTCTACTTTCTTCCCTGCCATTTCTGTGATCACTTCTGCTGAATTAATATGATTTTGGAGTGCACCTTCAAACTTTTCTCCATTAATCATGATGTTACCTATTCATTGGTCCAGTGGTTAGGATTCTAGTCTTCGTTAGAGCAGGTCTATGGTATGTGGCTTCATCAAAAATATGAAGTGATTTGCTTGATGGAATTGTATACTTTTTTAACTTAGTAATTAAGCATAGAAGCAAGGCAAGCTTAGAATGCAATGGCATGGGGTAAATTATTCAAACTCACTGATCTTTGTATCTCTAGTTGCACAATGGGAATCATAAGCCTATTTTATGATTAGTAGTCGTGTAAAAACATGGAGTGTGGTGGTTACATGTTGGTCTGTTAACTGCAAGGTCAGTAGTTCAAAACCACCAGCCCCTCCACAGGAGAAAGATAAGAATTTATACTCCTGTAAAGAGTTATATTTTTAAAAGCCCACAGGGACAGTTCCACCCATCATTATGAATTGGTATTAACTTAATGAAAGCACATTTAAAAAATGTGTTGTACAAATGTTGAATGCATACAGTTGATGCGTGAATTGTTCATGATGAGTTGCTTGAATCGCCAATAAAATGACTTATTTTAAAAAGCCATGTATAGAAGGGCAAAGTGTCTTCTATGTTGCTGGACTCAAAAGGAAAGCTTGTCACCTCTCATGCTCCTGAGAGTCAATTTATCACATTCTGTCTTGCTCAGAAGCCTAAAAACAGCTAGCAACTTGATTCCAAATGCAACTCTGCTCTCTATAGCAGGTGGTCATTATGTAATGCATAAAAACTTTCCAAATAACAGTCAATAACTAGACTTCTTTTACTATATTGCTTTTTCACCCCCAAATAATTTTATTAGGTTCTATCTAGCTACCTAGAACATTCTACAATTCTACCTCAGGTAGTATTGTATAATTGCTGACAAAGTCAGTTTCAAACATTTTCTTCTTTCATGAACTTCTATATATCAGTTCTCCCTTAGCCCCACCTCTTCCAAGAATCCCCCCTCCCAGGAACACTTATTCTAGTTGTTCGCTCTATATGTTCATCTTTCTTTTCAAATACCGAAAAACATAGAATTTCACATAACAAAAATTCCAGAAGGTACCCACAAAGATAAAACACAATAGAGATGAAATCCAATGTGAAAAAATAAACAAATAGAAAATATGAAAAGCCAGATTAAGCCCAAAATAAATCAGAGGGGAAATCAAGTAACAAGATTTTAACCATTCAAGTCAGATGTATAATTTTATCTACCATGGTAATCTCTTCAATACTTTCTTTCTGGTAACCAGTTTATTCTCATTCCTAAATTGTGGTTAGAGGGAAACCAGTGGAGGATTATTCCCTATGCAGAATCTGCAAATATATTTTGTGCTTTCACTGCCATGCATAGCCTTCTGCAAACCAGAATCTCACAATTTAAGCTCTGATATTATTTCCCTCTTTGGTTTTGGATTTCAGTCCTTGGGTCATGAGGTGGTGTGCTTCTTCTATGTAGACTTAGCTGATGTGTCACTTAGATGGCTGCTTGTGTATAAACCTGACTTTAAGACCCCACACACTATTCTGTCTGAGAGCTGAACACCATCTAACTTCTTCACCACACTCTGCTATAGCATGCACATCTTCTGTATTTCCTTCATGTGGGCAAGTATTAAGCAAGACCATGTCATTAAAATGAGTTTTTCTTGGAGTGGAGCTAGGATTATGAGAAAACCCCAAACCCCATGCCTGGATCTATGTTTTTTATTTTGCTCTGGCTCCCTTAGAGCGCTCTTTGTTAATTTATGGGAAAGAGTCTTCTCAATCATTTCCCTGGAGCACATGGATCTTTTGTTAATAGTGTCATTGATCAGCCTATGGTACTAAATTTTGTGACTTGACACCAGTAGAGCCTCTCAAAACAATTGCAAACCTGAACCTCTTTGTCTTCTATTTGTGATTCAGTATGACATGTCATCATTCCTTATATGGATATTTACAGTGATCATGTAAGTGTTTTCTGAGATTCAACCTTTGACTCCTTATCAACTCATCTGAAGAACCCAAAGGGATCTTTTTAAATCATGGCAATCTCCTGCCTCTTCTAATACCTCAGTATATTGTTTGATTAAATGTTTTGTGTGTACTATTTCCTCTACCTTGAATACTCATTCCCTGGATAATCTTTTGAACTTATCTATTTCCTTCACTTTCTTTGAAAAGTCACCTTTTCAGTGAGTGCTTAATGTCTACCTACAATTTCATTTCAGCCCCCTGGAACCCTGCTATTTCTTTCTTCCTTCCTTCCTTTCTTTTACTTGAATTCCACTGTAGCTTGAGTCAGCATCTAACACACTACAGATTTATCTATCAGTTCTCTGAAATGCAAAGGTTTCCACTCTCCAAAAGGTTTATAGTCTCAGAAATCCACAGGACCAGTTCTAACCATCCTATAGGGTCACTATGACTCAGAATCTTCTCAATGGCACTGAATTTTATGTGTGGAAGGTAATTTTTTTTGATATTTTAAAACTATTTTATTGCGTTAGTATAGATATCCCATTATTCCATATTTCAGTCACATCAAGCAAATGTCATACAATTGCTACCAGACTCAGTTTCAAAACAGTTTTTTTCCCTTCCTGAACTCCTTGATATCAACTCCCATTAACTCGCCCACCTTTCCCCCATTGTACCAGGGTTCCAGGAACCCTATTCTTCTTCTTGACTCTATAGGTCCACCAATGCTGGGTTTCACTGTGTATAGCTTCTTGAATTTTTGTTATATGTATTTCAGGGGGGGGGGGCTTGCATATGGAAGGTCAATTTTAGGCAATGATTTTTCTCTGCCATGATCTTGGCCGTACACCCAGGGCATCTATAGGAAAATTGCAGAAAATTTTCATGATGAATTATATGAATCAAAGAATAACGTTCTCTCTGCTTTAATAGCATCATTCATCAATTGAATCATGCAATGTGCTGGGCCTTATTAAGTAACAAAAGATGAAAAAGTTTTAACTTGTTGTCTCAAGTCAATCACGATCTAGATGGACACTTAGGGTCAGCACATATGAAATAATTATTGGACAAAGCATAAAGCATTTGGTTTTATATTACATTGAGTAAAAGCAACCTGTCAGGAATTCTAAAGGGAGAGAAAAGTGCAAAAAGTGTAATGAAACACAGATAAGAGCATGAGTTAGGTTTCTGATGGAGCTGCAAGAAAAGGCAGGGCATTCCTGACATACCAAATATTGCTATGAAGACAGAAACTTATAAAAGTCAGACTCAGAGCTATCTCTTGGAGAAAATTAATGGGAAGTTTTGTTTTGAGGAATCTTTAATGTTCTTTGTTTTCTTAGCTCATGAGAAAACCCAGCACTTTAAGAAATATTTTATGTGCACTTTTAAAATGCATCCTTATGGTATAATATTTCAAGGACGGTATTATACTCAGTGCTTTAAGTTTTCCTCTCCTCCATACTAATGTATAATCACATTCAAAAGAAGGGTTTGCATCTTGAGTTTACCAGCCTATATTGTATGCATAAATACTTGCTATTAATAGGTGTGCCTCACAGAAACTGAAGTCACATTAGGCAACATACAGAAATGTAGCACTAGCCTTTGAAGGAAGTCCCTTGGGACTCTCCTAGAAAATTCAGTGCAGAAAACATCGTGTGAGCAGGGACTGTCTCAATTCCCTCTACTTGAGCTTAAGGGTAAGTGAGAATCGGACCCAAAGGAACCATGGACCAAAGGAATTATGGCACACTCTGTTTGATACCAACTCTATTTTACTTTATGAGGTGAAGGTGGGAAAAAGCAGGTCCCTGTTTATACTCATTCTATTCACTGTGGAATTAGCAGATAATGTGCTGCAAAATCTTTTTATAAAGTTTATTTAAAACCCCCATTCATCAACCCCCCTGGGAGACAGATGAGGCTGTTTCCTCCTCTAAAGGTTAGCGTCTTGGAAACCCTCTGGGGCAGTTCTACTGTGTGCTACAGGTCGTTACAAGTCAGAAGAGACCTGAGAGAGACAATAGTAAGGCAATCAGTTTACTTTTCATAGACAACAGTCCTGAGGCACACTGGGAACACAGGGTACTGCAGGCTCTCTTCTGCACAAGAAAAGCTATCAGAATGGGTTCTTTGATGTTTGCAGTTAACTAATAGGTAACCTGGTCAAGAATTTCCAAAGGAAGATTAAGGCAATAAACTGACTTCAAGTAATGACATGCAAGCCAAATGAAATACCTGAGAAGATCTGATTCCGAAAGAAAACGGATCACCTGCTTTTCTCTAATCACCACTAAAGACCATGTCTCCTTTGTCTTCATTCTTGAGTTTTTATGGGGATGCAGTGCATCTCAGATATCGATCTCTCATTCCGTGCCAGTTCAGTGTGTCATCAATCACTTCACAAAGCTGACAGGTGAATAAAGGCATTGTAAGAGACACTTAATTGGTATTTCTCTTAGTATGAGTGAATACACTCATCTTTTCATATATTTAATGGTTATATCAGCATACACATATCTCACTCACACATACATATGCACATATACATAGCCCTTGCTTATAAGCATATACACATGTATATATACACATATATGAGGTGCTTCAGCAAGTCTGTGGAAATATACAACATAAAGATAGTTGAAGTTTCTCATAAGCTTTTCGGAGGCCTACCTGGATAGATGTGTGTGTATACATGTGTGCATTGCGGTTTACCCACATTTTTGCCTGTTCTCCTTTGCTGCAGGTCTTTCTCTTAATAATCTTTAGGAACTCTCAATATATAAAATATGATGATAACACTTATCCATCTTATGAGTTGTAAGCACTTCTCTTTAATGATAATTTTCTTTAGATTAAAATAAAACTAGCAAAAGTGCAAAAATTGGACCTCACCAAAATTTTACAGTATCTTAATTTTCTTTTATTTACTTATTTTTGTAAGTACTGTTTTTTGTAAACATATATTTACCCCTTTTTTCCTTGGCAAAGAGTTTCTCATTTGCATCATTTCTTATCAAAGAATTCTTGAACATTTCATTCGTATTCTCATTTTCATCTTTTCTCCACTAATATCTTCTATTTGGACAGGTTCTCCTGTTTTCCTAAGGTGGGTTATTATGTCTTTCTCTTCCTTTCATAACATCTTAAGTCAAATTCATAGTTAATTTATTACATTTTCTTTGTAATCTATGCACATAAATATGTATGGTTGAAATGTTTCACTTAAGTTTTGGTTTAGCTATAGGTTCAGGACATAGTACATTCCTATATGTGTGCATATAAAAGTCATAGTCCACAGCATTTACATTGTTCTTCAGCTCACAATATCCGGACTTTATCATCTTTAATACGATGACCCAAACCAAACTCACTTTGATTTCAATAGTGACTCATAGTAACCCTGGAGGACAAGCTGGAACTACCTCTGCGGGTTCTTGACACTGGGACCCTTTACAAGAAAGCCCTGGTTTCCTTCTGCAGGCCTGCTGGTGGTTTTGAAATCCTGAGCTTGTACTTCTAAGCCCAACATGTAACCACTGTGTCACCAGAGAGCGTATATTATGGTCAGATAGAGCGAATGCTTACCATGAGACTTTTTTCCCATAATTTCTCCATATACTGCTTGGTATTTGAAATTTTTGTTCGAGTAGTTTCTCCGAGAGAAGGGCACAGGAAATGAAATCTCAGAATTCTTGCCCATTTAAATACATTCTTTAGCTGCTATTCTATCGAATGATTGTGTTCAGGAGAAACTCTTTGTGTTGTACGTTCTTTCCTTGGGATATTGGATACAGTGTTCTCCATTTTCTGGTGATGACAGCTAATGCAGAGAAATGTAAGACTTGCTGAGTTTTCTCCCTTTTAAGGAGTGACTTTTCATCTCTAAGATGAAAGCATTTCTAGTAATTCCTCAGATATTTCACGTTGACCAAAAGGCGATCATTTTAATGAGAGTATTCTTTTTTTCTGAAAGTTAAAAAAAAAAATTATAACTTTAGGCTGAGCCCCGGTGGTGTAGTGGTTGTGCGCGGGACTGTGGCCCACTGGGATAAAGGTTCAATTCCAACAGCGGCTCCACAGGACCAAAGACTAGGCCTCCTACTTCTACCACCAGAGGGCAGTGTTGCCCTCCCCCCCCCAAAAAAAAAAAACAAAAACAAAACTCAAATTATAACTTTAAGTATGTTATGCAAAATTTTAAGTTTCCTTCAGTAACATAAATTAATCCTATAACTTGTCTTAATTCAGTTGTTATTTGCAGGCCTTTGGTTGCAATTGCTCTGACCTAGTTTTCTCAAAGATAAAGCTTCCTAATTTTCTCTGTGTATTTTATTACATTTAAGAGGAGACAATACAAAAGTGAATTTTATGACTCAGTTGAAGAGGTGGGGATAAGTTGATGCGCATCTTGTAGACTTATTTTTTAAAATAAAGTACAAATAATTTAATAAAGTTTGTTGCAGAGAAGCTTAGAAAAGAAAATATACACAATTTTCAGTCTTGTGGCTGAGACAATATCTAATGCCATTTGATACAAAAGAAGAAAAAAAAAGCAACACGCCAAGATTAATGAAATGAGACAATGAAAAATTAGGTGTAAACACTTACTCCACTTTTAATTTCTTAGAAATAATTATTGTTAAGATGCCCTTGAGTATTGTGCATGCATAATGCACTTGACTGCTTGCTGTCTGAGTCCACGCAGAGGCCGCTAAGAAGAAATGCCTTAAAGGCCTGTTGTGTGAATCCCTTAGGGCATGCATGGGACTATCATGAGTCAGAACACACTTACCAGAAATTCCTTCTGTTTTGGGAAATTTTCCATTAAATTTCCCCCAGAAAACAAAAAGGCTTAAAAATCACCATGTATCATATGTGGACATTTTATTTTCACTAAATGACGCAAAAACCTAGGAGCCTTATTTTTTACTAAATGTTAATGTGCTGATCTTTTCCATTTTATTGTATGTATGTATGTTTTAAAAATGCGTCCACTGTATATACATTACATATTTTCCTTTTAAAATTTATTTTATTGTGATATAATTAATATAAAATACAGTTGAATAGTTCATACTAAAAATAGCTGGGCATCCATCACCATAATGAACTTCAGAACACTTATTCCTCCTTATACCTATTGTTATTGACTCCCCATTTCTTCTCTACTCCGTTCTAGGCCCCCCAAGTAATAATTGATCCAGTTGCAGTCTTCATAGATCCATTCATCCTGACTTCTGTATATACACACAAAGCAAAGACAAAAAACAAAAAGGTCACAGGAGCAATAATCAAATAAAACAGAGGAAAACCTCAATAGAAAGGAAACCAGGAAATATTTTTAAAAGTAGAATAAATTCTAAATGTGTCCAAATGGAAATATAATGACAAGGTGCTTCATTCCAGCCTAACTATAACTGTTAAAATCCACTTTACAACCCACCCTTTGTCTGATACTCACATTCTTAGACTTTCATCAATGAGTATTCACCAGACATTCAATTCACTTTGGGACCTGGCAAATGGATTTTGGAATTCCTCTCTTTAATAACATTCTGCAAAATGGGTGTTTTGAGTTAGGCTCTGGAAAAAGTCCCTTCTTCAGCTTTGAGCTTTATTATTTACAGTCTGTGGGTCACACAGACTGGTGTGTTTCTTCCTTGTGGACTTAGCTGACCTAGATGGCTGGTACTTTTGAGGCAAATCTATAATGCCACAGGCTCTATTTTATCTCATTGTCAAGCACAATCTTTTTTCAAACATTTTCTTTTTAAAGTTTATCTGTTCTTTGATCGCAAAGAAATACTATAACTTATTTACTAAATCCTCTACTGGGAGTCGTTTGATGAATGCTATGGTCTACTTAGCTTGAAAAAATTTTTAATTTGTTTGGATTTGATACAGTTTAATAAACAAACAAAAACTAAACAAAACAATAAAGCTAAAGATACAGACAATTTTGGAAGTATAGGACTGACAAAGTTTTAACAGTTCAATTCAGATTTATGCCCTTGATCTTCTCTACTCCTCTCTCCCATCACTGTCATTAGTGACTACTTTCTTTCCATTCCTAAATTTTAACTAGGGCAGTAATCAGGAGACTTACTTTCTATGTAATTCCACTAATGAATCAGTTAAGGGTAAAAATACTCATCCTATGATTCTTTGGTCAGAACAACGTTTTCTGAGCTTTAATCTTAGGCACATATCTTTCTGATCCTTGATCTCTTGGCCACATGTCCCCTTGATATTTACCCAGTTTGAGCAGTTTTACAAAACCCTTTTAATTCAGCTGATAAATTCTCAAAAGACACTGCACTAATGCTCAGACCAAAGGCCCTCAACTCTTATACTTCTGCAATGCTTCTCTGCCACATTTTGCTCTCTTTGATGTTATAACGCTCTATCCCCTGTATCAGAAGTTTTCATCAAACAGGCATCTTTGTGCCTAAAGGTTCACTTCATTCCTGGGAGTGAGAAGCTCATTCTGCTTCTGAGATGGCTGATCTTCCATCGACTGGATGAAAAACTAACAAGCCTGTCTTAATGCTCCCTATCCCTGATGTGCACATTCTCCACCAAGGTGCCAATCCCCTTGATTGGTCATGAACATCTCACATTTGGATTGCACAGTCCACTCATTTGGTAGAAATTACAAAGATGAAGACCTGAAAAGGAAGCCCTGGTGGGACCATTTAGCAAGCACTGAACTGCCCATTGAAAAATCTTCAGTTCAAGCCCACCAGCTTCTTTAAAGGGAAAGATACAACCATCTGCTCTTGTACAGATTTGCACCCTCAGAAACACCACATCGGGTTCTGAGTCAGAATCAACATGACAATAGAGAGTTAAATTACTAGTAAGTCCTACCAAGCTGCTCACTTCACCCAAGCTCTTAAAAGTAAAAAGAGCCTCACAACTGAACCAATAACTGATGTTATGATAAATGAAAACATTGAAATTGCCAAGGACTTCATTTTAATGGGGTACAAAATCAACAGCCATGAAAACATCAGTGAAATGATCAACTAATCTAATGGGTTAGACAAATCTGATGCTAAAGAATTTTTTTATTGTTGAAGAATAAAGTTATCACCTCATAACTATGGTACACTTGACCTAAACCATGCTGCTTTCCACCTCCCTTTATCCCTGTGAAGCTGGCCAAGGAATGAGGCACCAAAGAATTGTTGTCTTGAATTATAATTTTGATGAAGAGTAGTAAATAGATCATGGACTTCCAGTAGAATGTATTCTTTCTTGGAAGAAGAACAGAAAGAATATACTGTAGAGGCAAGGATGCCAAGTCCTCATCGTCTATATTTTGAACATGTTATTAGGACAAATTGCTGAAGAAGGCCATCTTGTGTGGTGAAGTAGGCAGTAAGTGAAGAAGAGAAGACCTTTAATGAGATGAATTGACACAGCGGTTATTGACCCTAAACATACAAATGATGGTGACGTGGCACAGGATGAGCAGTGTTTTATTGTACTATTATTAGTCACTATGACTAAGAACAGATTGGAAGACCCCTAAGAATAGCAATTGTTATCACCACCAGACTCCCCTGTTTGTTACTTTTCAGATATTATGAAGGTTGCAGTCTTGATGATTCCAGGTAGGGAAGAATTCTAGCTTCCATTTAGTATACACTTAGCCATTCAGTGCTCATATTATTTAGATTAGTAATATATAATCCAGCATTACTATTTGGCAGTGTGACCGCAGAATTATCATGCAATCATTCCATGACTTAGTTTTCCCACTGAAAATGAAAAGGTTTGACTCTAGAGATTTTTGCTGTTGTATGCTATATTTCTCTTTCTCGTCTAATGGGTCAAATTACCTTACCCATGATCACTTGAGTAATTTCTGGGCAAGAAGCCAATTTAGGCTTAGAGTTGATGGGGAGAAATAGAACATTTTTAAACCTGGAGTGATAGTGAAATTCTCAATTGTGAATTCTAAGTCTGCTAGTGTTAGTGCTGATAATGGCAATGTAACCTGCCAACACAACTGCCAGGTTAACTCATTTTTGATGAACAACTTATTCACTGCTAGGTTTCCCCCATTAGTACTTCTTAGAAGAAAAAGAAAAAGGGAAGACTTTTTTTTCTCAGAATAATTAAGAGATGTCTTTTTTGTAGATAGAAGCGTGGTTGAATTTAAGTGGACACTGGGGCAGAAAAATTATAAAGATTAGAATCATTGGGAAATTAATGCATTAGCGTATGCTTATTAAACAATTATGATCATGGACATAGACAATTATGGTCTAGCAAGAATGACCACAAAATAGTAATATTTTTAATATAAGATGCTGAATTTTGCTTCATTATTGTCTTGCTAGGTACCACCCTATAACGCATTTTATCATGTTCACACTTTCCCTTAATGATTTCTTAAGAGAAAAGAAACTTTTGAAAATTAAAAGATCATTTTATTGAGGGCTCTTACAGCTTTTAAAACAATTCATACATCAATTGTACCAAGCATATTTGTTCATGTGTTGCCATCATTATTATGTAAACATTTACTTTAATAAAAAGTAAAAAGCCCTTGGTATCATCTCCTCTTTTTACTCCCCCTCCCCCCCTACCTCCTGATCCTTTGATACATTAAAAATTATGATTTTTTTTCATATCCTACACCAACTGCTGTCTCCATTCCCTCACAGTTTCTGTTGTTTATTCGCTGGGTAGTGTAGTGGTGGTGGTGGTTATGTGTCCATCATTGTGACCAGTTCCCACCTTCCGAACCTACTCTCCACATCTTTCCCCTGCCGTCCTGGTATCTCTGCTCCCATTTCTGTTGCTTGAACTCTTTGGCTTTTTGTTTTGGGTCTTCTGATGCCTGTTAACCAATCCTGTCAAAGCATCTTGGTTGCACAGGCTGGTGTGTTTCTTCCACGTGGGCTGTTGCTTCCCTACTAGATGGCCACTTGTTTAACTTAAACATTTAATATGCAGATGCTACATCTTTTCATAGCCAGGCACCATCAGCTTTCTTTACAACATTTGCTTATGTACCCATTTTGTCTCCAGCAATTGAGCCCAGAGTTTGAGCATCACAGAATATCAGGCTTTTAGAACAAAGTGTTATTGCTTGGGGGAGCAGAGGTCCAACGTCCATCCACTACCTCAGTGAATTGCCAAATAAATATATGTACATAGGCCAGTACATCCACTTTTATGAATTCATGTACACATCCATGCTCATACCTTTATCCATAGCTTTGTTTCCTAGATCTTCTGTTTCCTGTGTTCCTTGTGTTCCACCATCATGCTCGCCTTTCTTCTCCCTTTCAGCAATTCCTCTCAGCTAGAGGGCGGTTGGTCCAACACTCCCTAGATCCTCCTCATTGTTGATTTTAATTCTCTACTTGTTCTCCTGCCTAGGCTCCCTCCCTTAGGCTCCCCCACAAAGGACACATTATTGCAGTTCTGTCCACTGGCCTTTATGACTATCTTTCCACTCGTCCTGGGATAATTCAGGGAACAGGCCCTCCTAGTTTGAAGTCTATTTGGGGGACTCCTCAGTGGCTTTGTGGATTTTTTTCAAACCGGACTAACTCTCTTTTGTGTGTCCCCAGTATTATCTTCTGTCATGGTATGCTCCAGTGAGGGGCTATCATGTCTTGAGTTGTTGACTCTGCAGTCCTCTTTGTGCCTTAGCAGGTTCATGAAGGGTTATTGCCCTCCAGACTTTATGTGCTTATATGGGGTTTAGACAGTCCCCCTTTCTTTTTCCTTTTTGGTTTGCTTCCATGTGGGTGTGGCATACTGGCATCTTTCCTCAACCTGTCGTTTTAGCGTTGTCCTCTGTAGCACATACATCTAGGGAGGGGGTCAGTTTGGCTTTGAATGACGCCAGCTCTATAGTCCAAACTTTTGATGCATTTCTCCACATGGCAATGTTGCCCTCACGGTCTGATGCACTGTGTTTGGGTGTGCAGCCACACCCCCAATTCTGTGGAAACATAACCAATATTAATCATTACTCTTAAAATTGATTTCTTTTAAGCATTCACCTGAATTGCACATGTTGTGTCCACTATGGATCAATCCATGTTGCTTAGAAAAGCCACTTTAAACTGTTGTTTTAAGATATGCTCTGAGAGATTGTGTTTGAAGTGCTTTATTAATTTGATAGTATCCCACTTTCATTCCAGAGTTTTTGAGTTAAGTAAAGAATTGTATAAATCACTCAAAAGTTGAAAATGAAGTTTAAATTACATAAGTAAGAAATGCCACACTAGAAGAAGAGGACATCTTTTCATATTTCAAATTTTAACATGCATGGCCATCATCATAGTCTGTGCCTAGTCACTGATATCTGCCAATTCGGTTACAAAGTCTGACTTCCAAATATAGGTTTTCAATAAAAATTTTCCTACAATTCTGCCTTGGAATGTGAATACCTATAAGAACATCAAATTAACAAGCTCTTAAATGTTTCTATGAAGATCTGCATGATTTTACCCAGAGTTCTGTGCACATTGTTTTATCAACATATATCCCAGAAAGAGACATTAAATGTCAGGCATACATCCCAAGAAGAGACATGCAATTTGATGTTTTCTGCTTTTTCTCTTTGTGCAAAATTGCTTGTATATTTTATCTGCTTTAATATACATGTTAATACATTATCCAAAAAGTTCTCTGGGGTTCTGTTATCCATCAAATTATATGTGAAAAATTATGACAGAGGTTCTTTTTAAAAGTGCCACTTCTTTATTGCTCTAGAAAACTTATACTAGTATAAATGTCTTATTTTTTATATTGATATATGGTTCAGTATGCCTTTTCTATTTCATTTTTTCACTCAGTTCTCACAATGGCACTCTAAGTATTCAATATTGTTTAGTTTTGCAGATGACAAGTCTGAGACTTGGGGAATTTGATGACTTGTTCAAGGTCACACAGAGAGAAAATGTGAAAGTTGAACATCCTGGGCTTCAATTCCAAGTCCAATTCCTTTCCTTCTCTCTCAGCCAGTACAGAAAAACTCAGAGATTTCAAGTGACCTTATTAAATGAATTGAAATAGCATTCTGGCCACAATTCATCCTGAATTAGATGCAGCCCTCAAAGACATGCATATACAAAGTACTCTGGGTGAATTTCCATCACTGTAAGTCTTCCATCTATTCACCTTTACTAGTCATCAAGTGCAGAAATAGGAATGATCCCCAGTCCCTATTCTCCCAAGCAGGTTAGCATTAATCAAGTGGCCTACTATTTCCAATCCTTCTTTCTTTAAATAATATTGTAGAAAAGGAAAGGTCTACATACAAAATTGAGAATATAATTCCCAAGATGCTAAGGACCTTAATAAGGTCTAAGATATACAAATGGTAGTATGGCATTCATTTGGGTTGATTTTTGTTTGCTTTAATCTCAAAACTTATTTTGAATGATCTTATAACCTCTGAAACCAATGTAACAACTCTTAAAAGAAGCTGAGAAAGAAAAAGGATGAAAAATAAAAGTAAAAATATATAAATAAGGGGCATCACATGGGAATAGAGAACATCTCACAAGATTTCATGTTTTAAAACATGTGACCTTCACTGGATCTTGTACCTAGTAACTGATATCTGCAAGTTAGGTGCTCTCTACATCACCAGAATGGATTTTCCCGATAAATATTGTCACCCAAAATGTTCCTAAAACTGTGCCTTGAAATGGGAATATCTGCAGGATGCTAGTTTGCTCTACAAATGGACAGAGGAGTTTGGAAATAAGAGTTACTAGTTACCTGATCTTTTCCATGGTTCCACTTCTCCTGGTAAAAGCCATCCTTGATCTCTCGGGGGTTGAATTATATTATATAAATGAATAACTGCTGCTAAAATCGTTGTGTAACAAAATCTAGTCAAACCAGCCTTAGCTAAAATCAGAAATTGGACAACTTGCCTCAAGAAAGTCAAAGGTCTTCCTCTCAGGGGGAATTTGCTTTTTTTTTTTTTTAACAAAAAATGATTTGCTGATGATCCTGGGACCTTTATAGGAGCTGTATTGTAATCTCAGCAAATAACTCCCCCTATATGTTTGATGTACAAGGACCTCAGATATGGGTTTGAGAACTCTAATAAAAAATTATATCATAAAAGTAACTGCATCACAGGAAGGTAAGAGGACATGTGTGGGAGGTAGAGGGGTCGCATGTGTTGTTGTTTATATAGCTGTAAAGAAGTGTGGTGCAAAAACCAAGAAACTGATTCAACTCTGGCTTTCATGGTCACGTTGGATTTCTGTTGCTGGTAGCTGTCATGAAGTTGGCCTCTGTCTTATGGTGAACGATGTACAAAGGGATTGAACCAGCGTGATCCATAGGGCTTTCATTGACTGAAAGTTGATTGGGAATCCTTGCCTTCTAGATTATTTTAGTCTGGAAGCTTTTCTGAAGTCAACGAAAGAGTGAAAATATGAGGGCCTGCACAATTTAGCTGAAATTGCAGAATGCTTTATTAAATATATTTTTCAAAACCATTTTGTTGGTAGTTATTACAAACCATTCCATAGTTCAATCGTATCAAATGGTACTGTAAAATTGTTACCACAATCAGTTTCAAAACATTATGTTCCTTCTTGCAGTTCTTGGCATCAGCTTCCTTTTATCCTCCCACCCCACTGTACCCTATAGAAACCCATATTCTACTTGGGGTGTCCCTATCGCTTCATCAGTCCTAGAGTTCATTTTGCTGCCCTGTTACTGCTAAGCTTGAACCCTTACCTGAACCATACACTTCCTTTGATGAGGGTTAAATATGAAATTACCACCACTCAACATGGGTACTTAATCCAACAGTAAATCTTCATACCTTTAAAGTTAAGATGTTTGCAATGATCCAAAATATGTAAGTGAAAAATCTGCAATGAAACATACCAGAACGATCCTAGTGATCATGTTGTGTTAAGGGATTCTAGATGCTATTGTCCCTTTCTCCTTTTGGAACATGCTTGCAATTATTATGATCTGCATATTTGTGATTGTTCCTGCACAGAGCAGCTCATTCCCAGAGATGACTACATGGTTGTCCTCAGCTTGAGACTTGAAGTCCTGTCCCAAGAGGTCAGGCACAGAGGAAGGCACACACAAGGGCAAACCTAGAGGAGCATGTGCAACAGACCAACCTGGAAGTCCCTGAGAAATCCCGATTGTAGACTTCTAAGTCTGGCAGCTGAACATGGCACCTCACCCAAACTGTTTAGGAGTTACTCATGAGGGGAACACACTCAAAGTCTAAAGGTGTCGCAGGGTGTGTGTTTGGATGGAAGGGTGGTGTAGCTCACTCAATCTTTGACTGCAGGAAGAGTAATAGGAACCTGCAGGGTGAGTGCTTATCGAGCAAGAAGGCTTAAGACTAAAACGGTGTAAGTACTCTCAGGTAAGCTGGTCCTGGAAGATGGAATCCTGAAAGAAAAAGAGATCTGGCAGAGATCTTATAATATAGTAAATCCTGCCTGGTATTTTGTAGAAGTCATCAGAGGGGAGAAGGCAGGGGGAGGTGAGTAGTGAGCCAGGGACAGGAGAGCAATAAGGGTTACAAAATTGACTGAGGAGAGTGAAAAGTGTCTGAGAGGAATTACTGAGAGATGAACTATGAATAAGATTCAAAGTGGGGAGGGACGAAAGGAAAAAGAGGAAAGAAGAAAGCAAAAGTGTATATATAGGTATGAATATATGTGAATATAATTATAGATGCATTTTTCTATTCATGTACATATTTGTAAATTCAACAGGTGGACTTTGAACCTCTACTAAAATCTCTCCTAGGTATAAGAGCTGTTTGTTCTAATAATGTGACACTATGTGATACCTCCTTGACATGATTTCTGAAGATAAAATGGGTACATAAGCAAATACGGTGAAGAAGGACGATGATGTCCGGCAATTAAAAATTATGGCATCTGATATCTTAAAGTTTTGTAGTCAAACAAGCAGTCATTGGACAGGGAAGCAAAAAAACCCACATGGAAGAAGCACTCCAGCCTGTGTGATCATGAGGTTTGATGGGAATAAGAATCAGAAGTTCCAAAACAAGCAAGCCATTGGCTGTGAAGGAGCCTGGACAAAGTGGAGACCCAAAGCCCATCTGCAAGACAATTGGACAGTCCCTCACAGAGAGGGAAAGAAGAGGTGGGAGAGATGGGAGCAAGGGTGAGGAAATCAGGCTGTGTCATAGCACTGATGAAACTCATAACTATCCTCTGGTTCTTTAATATTTCCTCCTCTAACTAGTAAGACATACAGTTCACCACATTAATACTGATAGACCTACTTATGTCCAAACATATAAGTAAGATCATTAGATGCAGATATGTCGGGATGGAAAAAAAAAAGAAATGCCAGGATGGGTGACCTTGCAGAAATAGCAATGGGAGTAATGATTCCCTGAGGATAATGGAAGATGGGAAGGGAAGGGGTAATTGGTAGCAATTATCACTGTAGAACTCCTCCTGAGAGGAGAAAACAGCAGAATTGTAGGTGAAAATATATCTTAATAATAGAATATTGCTAATATATAATAATAAAACAATAAAAACCAGGGTTGCAGGAGGAAGGGTGGGGGAGTGGATAAAGGAGAGCAGATATCAAAATGTTCAAGAAGAAAGAAAATGTTTTAAGAGTAGTTGCAGTAGCAATTGTACAATTATGTATGAACTCTTCAAATTATGGAGTCTATAAGAGCTCCCAATAAAATGAAAAGTTAATTAAAAGAAGAGAATAAAATATATAAATAAAAATAATATATTTGTGATTGCAAATCAATATCATAGCCTCTTACACTTTTAGTTCATCCATTACACCTCCCTGGAAAATTGGATAGGAAATGGTTTTATCTTGATCTCTTTTCTGCCCTGTGAGCAATTAACCTTTGACACTTCTTCTGCACCTCTAGGCTGAGAAATTGTAAATGCTGACATAGGTGCTGCCTTAGCAAGAAACAAGATAAAAGTGAAGACTAGAAGCAGTGGTTGCGAGGCACAGGAGAGAAGGGACAAGTGGGGGCTCTTGGCATAGCTAGCATTGCATTTCTGCTTCTAGGGACCAAAGATATGCGATGGATTTTAGGGATGGTTGCACACAGGTTTGATGTCATTAGCTTCATTGAATAGTACAAGTGAAAAATGTTGATTTCGCAAATGTTATGTTACCTATATTTTTAAAACAATTACAGAAAATGGGAGCAGGAGCAGGTGTCTACAAAGAGGACCTCACGAACCCGTTCTCTTGATCAAGAGATCACTGCTCAGATGGGGACCCCTTGGCTAACTGTCAAGTACCATCTGCATACCATCTTCACGAGTGACCAGAGTGTGTGTCTGTGCATGCAACCCAAACAAAGAGAGGTCTTCTCATCAGTATTTTTCAGTGTGTGGAAAAGAAATTACCCCATATTCCTCCACGTGGAACTTCAAATATCATGGTGAAGAAGCAGCGTGTCAGCTGTCCTAAGACAGTGTTACTTATTTTTAACACATTCGTTGATCAAGCCAAACATGGAAGTATTGAAAGAGGCAAGAAAAGGAAGGTTATACCTTGTCTCTGGAAGTTTTTAAAAGTTATATCATTATACATGAAGGGGAGTACAGATTAGGGAACCAAAGCCCTTCAATAAGTGAAACAACATCCTCTTACAGAGGGGTAGCAAGAAAGAGATGGGTCACTAAAGGTACAGTGCAACAACAATGAAATATGAAACTTTTCACAAGTTCTTAAATGCTGCCTCCCACCCACTATCGTGGTCCCAATTCTACCTTACAAGTCCGGCTAGACCAGGGGATATACACTGGAGCTGGAAACAGGGGTAATTCAGGAAAGATGATCCTTTCAGGACCAGGGGTGAGGGTGGTGATGCCGCGAGGGTGGAGGAAAGGTGGAGTAGAAAGGGGGAATCTGTTGTAGGGATCAACATATGACTTTCTCTCTGGGGTACGCACAATGCGGAAGTGGGTGAAGGGACACATCGGACAGTGCATGATGACAAAATAATGACAATTTTCAAATTGTTAAGGGTTCATGAGGAAGGGTGGGTGGGGAGGAAGGAGAAATTTGGGGACCTGCTACCGGGGTCCTAGGTAGAAGGAGGATGTTTCAAGAATGATGATGGCAACAAATGATTAAACGTGGTTTGCATACAATTGACGTATACATTGATCATGATAGGAGTTGTATAAGGCCCCAATAAAATGATTTAAAAAGAAAGAAAACATTCACAAACCTCATTTTTAATATTAAACATGCATAACTCAGAAGATGGAAAACTAAGTATGACAATGTTTTGCTACGAAGGGAGTTTTTCTTATAAGCATCACATGCTAAGCAATTATACCACTGGACCTTTAAGGGTTAAAGGGAGTATTTCTTAACCCGGATTGGTTAAGGCAAAATCTTAATAATTTAGATGCTCGGGCTTCACCCTAGAAATTCTAATGCATCAATTACAGCTCTATTGGTTTCCTAGGATTCCTGGAACAAATTACTACAAATTTAGTGCCTTGAAACAATAGAAATTTATCCTTTTGTATTTCTGGAGACTGGATGTTTGATATCAAAAGACACACTGACCTTGTTAGCCCAGAGAGCACTGATAAGAATCTATTCCTTACATCATTTAGCTTTGATATCTGCTGACTTGCCTTGGATTGTGTTCACATCACTATAATTTCTGCCTGTCCTTACATGTCTTTTCCTCTGTACTGTGTTTAGCCTCATTCAGATTTTCTCTTATAAAGGCTCATTAATATTAGGAAAAGTCTAGAACACTTGCTACAAAATCATAAAAAGTTTTATTAAACAAAAATATCAAAATGTTAAGATTGTTTATCCATATCCATATCCTCTATCAAGTCTCTACATTTCTGAACACATTGTTTCCATCTCTCGAACATGTTCCTGAAGAATTCCCTACTCCCTGGTCCATATCACATGAAAATGAAAGTTTGAGAAGCATCATGAGACTCAATCATGTTACTTTGAAATGGTCGTTTGAGTTTGGAAAGTAAAAACAAGTTGAAGAATGAAGGAGCAAGAACAGGCCTTTACAGTAAATGGGTAAGGTTTTCCAGTGAAAATCTCATAGGACAACTCTTGCTACCCTTGAAGAATGAACGGGTGTACCATGATGGGAAAAAGAAATTTGCCAGTACAGCTTTCATGGCTTTGTATATAGCATTGTCCCCTTTTAATTCTTTTTTTTAATCTTCCTACTAAGTTTCCATGATTTTCTGTTTTTAGTTCTTTGAGAAAGTCTATCCAAATCACCATTTTGGAGTTCTAAAAAAAAGTTTGTATAAATCATTATCTTTCAGCTTCTCTGTACCTCCTCTTGACTGCACTGCACATGATTGAACCCCACCAGGCATTCTGTGCCCTTCTCACCATCTATTTTAGATGAATTGGTGTTCCTTTCCCTTGGGTTTATTGTTTCCCCCTTCCTTTTCTCCCCCCTTTCTCTCCCCTGGCCTCCCAGAACTATCAGTCCAGTTATTTCCTGCTCAGGATGGTTTATCCTGTCAATATAGATAGACACACACACACACACACACACACACAAAAGGAAAGCAGCAACAAAGAAAAAATAGCCTCTAAATAGTTCCGGATCTATTTGTTGACCCTGATGAATTGGTTTTGATGCAATGCCAAGCCCTACTCCCTGAATCCGAGGCCTGTTTTCAGAATTTCTCAGGGACTTTGTTGCTTTGTTCCCCTTGAAGTTCTGTTGTGCTCCCTTTGTGTTGTGCCCTGGTGTGTGTGTGGGGGGGGTTTGATACTAGGCACATTTCCCACATCATGTCTTCCTTGCTGCTTTCCTCTTCCACCAAGTGCTGGGGGTCTGTAAAGGGACATTGTGTCTTGTGGAGAGGTGGACCCTATGGTCCTCTGTCCTCTGTGCATTAACTACTCCAAGTGGCAATGCCATTCTAGAAGCTTGGTGGGTCAGGATGCTGACCCACTTTTCTCTCTCTCTCTCTTTACTAATGTTTGCTCTGGGCAGACCTGTCATTCTCCGGAGGCTGTTTCTTCAGCGCTGTCCTCTGTAATACATTCTTGTGGAGAGGAGGTTGGACTTAGCTGGGATAGCGGCCAGGCCTGAAGACCTCTATGTTAGTTCACTGCTTCATGCAAGTTGCCTTCAAATTTTAATATGCAAAAAAATACCCAAGGAAATTATAAAAATAAAGGCTAACTTAGTAAATCTGGGATGAAAACCCAAGATTCCACATTTCTAAAAAGCTTGCAGGTGATAGTAATGTTGGTGCTCTGGAGGTCCACTTTAAATAGATGCCCTGTGCCAATGGGGAATGAACTGTAAGTAAATAAAAGGGATCAGCATTCTTGAAGAAGACAAAGGTCCATGATCTGTCCACAGTGTCCATATAGAGAAAGGCTGATGTGTGGAAATGCAGTTGACTCTTGAAGGATAAGGGTCAAAATGCAAAGAACTTTATAGGATGAAGGACAAGCTCTTGTAGAAGTCGTTGGGATTGAATACTGTCAGGCACTTAGAACCTGCAGCAGTTTTTTGTGAGTACATTGAGAAAACTGAAATGTGTGTGGAGGGCAGGTCTAGAAGGATTGCCAAACTATAGTATTAGCAATTTTTCTTGTAAACTCTCACGAGCAACCAAGAGTTGCAATTTATTCATTCATTTCTTTATTTTGCCAGGCAGAAAATGGATCCCGCCAGCATCTCATTGACTTTACAGCCACCAGACTTTGCTGAGTTTCTTTGTATATTTTACAAAGTCCACACTTTCTTTTTCGGAGGAGACACATCATTCTCATAAATTCCTCCTATTCTTTTGGAGTGAGCTCCTTAAGGTGTAGTAATATGTACTTTCTTACTCTAGGGTATAATTCCAGGAACTTGTAGTTATATAGCAAAACTATGATCCAAGAAGAGTGATACATTGGCCCTCTGGCAAAGTGATCAGAATGAGGCAACTGTCTCAGAAGTTCAGGTCAGTCAGCACCAACAAGAGGAAGCAAATCATCTCTGAAGAAATGGAGGTTGATCCCTCTCCTCTGATGCATACACATTTTGGGGTATTTTTTAGTATATACGAAACCCAGGAGTTATGAACCTATTGGGACAGGGGACTAAAGGTACCATTGACTCGCACATTTTATAGTTAATGATCTAAGGATTGTCACCATTTTAGTCAACTCACACGTTGTTCCATACATTCTGGACTATTTCTTATCACTTTCTGTGTGGCTGAATAACCTTATAGCACTTAGAAAAGCTCAGGTGTCATAGACAACAAATGACAGGAAGCTTCATAAAGTCACTAAATTGATGATGTCTCGATGACAGTTAGTTTGAATGAAAACTTATGTGAGTAATTCCCATATTGCATCCAGGTAAATCATTAAATAGCAATTCTAGGGGACAAACCCTTCAAAAGTGAATACGTATCTTCATAAATGAATAAGTATCTGAGATCACACCTCTTAAACACTCTTCCTTTTGTGTTAACAGAAGTTAGACCTAGTAAAGTTCAGGTCTCATAGGCAAGCATACTTTCCAGTCTGATAAATTCCTACTCATCATAAAAACACTGACTAGGAATCAATTCTCATTTTATTACTTCTGTGTCTTGCACACACTTGTGTCTTATCGTAAATCACACTGTTATAATAATCCTAGCTCCCATCCAACATAAAAGACAATATCTATTTGTCTTTTGTACAGAATTATGGGACTGATAAGAACAAAATAATTATTTTACAAATAGATTCTCAAGTTGGTCTTCAAGGCTTATATTTAAAAAGATAAGTGGTGCTCATCATGTATTTTAAATTTAGAATGCTTGTTTTGTGGAGAGATCACAATTTGTTTTAAATTAATACCTTGCCTGCAAGGCAACATTTCTTCCAGTCCTTTATATAAATATGTATCTTATATAACATTAAAGCGAAGCATGAAAAATTATTTAAATGGACACAGTTAGCAATCACATGACTTTATTGTCATTCTTTTTCTTCTTCTTCTTAGCATATACATGTAAGGGAAAGGCTTTCTTTTTGCATTCTATGATTTATGCTCAAGGTTCAATTTATTAAAGCAAATTTATTTTATTTGAATTTGAAGATAAATGACTGGGTCTGCATAGATATTAAAGTACCTCAGAGAAGGGGCTGAGCCCCGGTGGCGTAGTGGTTGTGCGCGGGGACTGCGGCCCACTGGGATGGAGGTTCAATTCCAGCAGTGGGGCTGGACCTCCTACTCCCACCATCGGAGAGCAGTGATGCACCCCCGCCCCCCCAAAAAAGTACCTCAGAGGTCCTAAATTTCTCTTGTATGTACTAACCTGTTATCAGTCACATGGTGGTAGATTGCATGTTGTTGTGTTGCTGGAATTAATTACACCAGTATTTCAATACAAGTAGAGGTACCACTGGTGATAAGGGTTCATCAGAATTTTCAGAAAAACTAGGAAGAAAAAAATGAACCAATGTGCATGGCAGTGGAACACTCTCAGATATCGTGTCTGAAGGTGAGCCTCTTAGATTAAAAAGCATTCCATATACAATTGGAGAAGAATGGCTGTGTTAGCTGTTGTTCCCTAGAGAAACAAAACCAGAACACTTCTGAATAGATGATAGATAGATAAGGAAATAATAACTAACTAGTCCACAGAGCAGTACAGAGGGCTCAGTTCAACTCATTTCCATTGCTAGTTAATATACTAGAGGTCCTTCAACTCAAGTGAGCTGCCAGGTCCAAGGTCAAGGAAGCAAACAACAGAGTCACCCTGTAGGCAGCAGACAGTCAGTAGCACAGGAACGTAATGAAGCAGGCCCCAAGGAATCTAGAACTCAAGCAATGCATGACAACAAAATCGACCAGCTCTAATTTCTAGTGATGCATGCATCAGCAGCGTGGCAAAGCAGGTCTTCAAGGAACCTCAAGCCCTAGCTACTTGGTCCATGCTATGACTTGGTCCACAGGAAGTATAGCACACAGGTTGAGGCAGAGAACTAGCTAAAGCAGCACCTTACGGGTATGATCACCAGTAAGTAGAGATGAGGGGGTGGGTCTTGGAAGGTCATTTATCTCATTACTCTTTTGTGTTAGTCTGGGTAGACTAGAGTAAAAAATTCACAGGAACTCACAGGTGTACAAAAAAGAGTTTTATATCAAAGAGAAATTATATAATAGGATACCATCTCGGCCAGTCCAGATCAAGTGCATAAGTTCAATATTAACCCATATGTCTACGAGCCTATAAGTTTTTCTTCAGACTAACACAAAAAATATAATTATGCTAAGTGCAGGAGGATCACAGGCCAGTGGGTAGAAAGTCTTGTGGATGGAGTGGCAGTAGAAGCATCTCAGCTCTGATGTGGGCCTCCACGTGGCTTCTCCAGCTCCAGGGCTCTGGTTCCACCAGCATAGTTCCATGTGGCTTGTCAGCAGGAAGACTAGGCAGAGAGAGAGTGTGTATGTATCCCATATCTAGGGAGTAAGACATGAGTTCACAGAATCCTTAGGAGAAGGCCATGCCCACACAGAGATCTCATTAGTTGTGCCCTGACTGACAGAGTAGAATTCATTCCTTTTCAAGTTGACAGATATATAACTGCCACAGACCACCCCTTGTCAACTTGAAGCTCATATACATCTCTTTATCCATATGTAACTTTTAACAAAGCAATAATAAAATATCAGTACATAACAGGATAAAGCTAAAAGCATAAAATCCAATCTGAACCATCCACATTTAAACATAATATTTTATCAGTGAAGAAAATACTATTCTATGTTTAACAATTGCAGTTAAGTGAACACCTGCACCATAATCCTATGAATATATTCCCCCACCTATATAAGTTTGTAGGCCAATCACTTCATGTTTTAATCTGCCTAATTTTGGGTGTTCAATTTCTATACTGTTCACTTACATCAACCCACTGTTCTGATGAGACAATTATATATTCTTTGACATGAAGAATCCTTTTTCCAGTTGGAACCTTGTGAAGTCCACATCCATAAGAAAAGTCAAATCAGGACAGGCCATCCGTAAGTCAGCAGCAGTATGCACCAGTTCACAGGCTCAAAAATCTTCTTTTTACCTGGTTGAGTTCTGGTTAATTCAATGTAGACTGCCTCACTTAACCTCATCTGGGTACCAATTGTTTGTCTCACAAATTCTCAGCAAGACTAGCCTCCTTGTGGTAGGTCATGAACTTCAGACCAATCAAAATGTTCTCATCTTTCCCTCTAGTCTCTGTGAACCATGTCCATGGGTATTGGTGACCAGATTAAACATCGTTATTGATGTATTTCTCCAACTTCCACCCAACAAGTGGATCCAGGTGGTTATGTAGCAAACATTTTAGCCTTCCTAAAGCCTACCTTTTATATTTAGTCCTAGAGAAGAGTTTCTCAGGACTCTAGTCCCTCCACCCCCACCCCACCCCCAGCTTCAGGCACAAACAATTAGCTCAAAATTCAAAAAGAAGTCAAAGAATTCCTTTTAACTTCTGTCAACAGTCCCATAGGCAAGTCTCTTCACCTTCGAATGTCCTGAATACTCAAGACACTGGGAGGGTCTTATCTTTTTAGAGACAGCTTCGCTCCCCACCCCATCATTTTATCAGGGGCTCATACAGCTCTTCTCACACTCCATCCATCTATGCATATGCTAAGCACATTTCTACACGTGTTGCCATTCATTTTAAAAACATTTTATTTCTCGTTGAGCCCTTGGTATCAACTCCTCATTTTTTCCACCCTCCCTCTTTCATGAACTGGTGATAATATATATTTTTTTCATATCTTACACTAACGGATGTCTTCTTTCACCAAATTTGCTGTTGTCCATACCCCTTGGAGAGGGTTACAGGTAGATTATCATGATCGGTTATGCCTTTCTTACCCCACCTTCCTCTTCCTCTTCTGATGTCTTTCTCTCATGATTGGTCTTCAGGTTATCTGTATTGGATTCAATGTGTGTCCAATGCTTATCTGTACCAGTTTACATCCTCTGGTCTAGGTGGATTTGTAAAGTGGAATTGGAGTCATGATAACATAGGGGGTGAGGTGGAGAATACTTTTAAGAAACTTGAGGAAAGTTTTATGTTGTGTACCCTGACTGACTCATCTTCTCCTGTGACCCTTCTGGAAGAGAAAGTAAAAAAATCTGTAAATGGGCTTTGGGTCTCCACTCTGCACTACCCCTTATTCACATTGATATGATTTTTTGTTCTGAGTCTTTGGTGCCTGATACCTGATCCCATTGACACCTCCTGATGACACAGTCTGGTGTGCTTCTTCCATGTGGGCTTTGTTGCTTCTCAGCTAGATGGCTGTTTGTTTATCTTCAAACCTTTAAAACCCCAGATGCTGTATTTTTTGATAGCTGGACACCCTCAGCTTTCTTCACCACATTTGCTCATGCACTCATTCTGTCTTCAGTGATCATGTCAGGAAGGTGAGCATCATGGAATGGCAGATTGTTAGAACAATGTGTTCTTGCATTGAGGGAGTACTTGAGTAGAGGCCCAATATCTTTCTTCCACCTTAATACTTAACATATAAATATATGTACATAGATCTATTTCCCTATCATTAAATACAAATATACTTACATATGCACATGCATGTGTTTAGATGTCTTTAAATGTCCTTCCTTTGCCTCCTAGTTTATTCCTGTATTTCCATTTGCTTTCCATTTGTTCCATTATCATGTTGGGCTTTCATTCAAGTTTCAATAATTCCTCTCAGTTACATTGCCCTTGATCAAGCCCTACCAGGCATTTTACACCCTCCTTGCCATCGATTTTAGATCACTTGGTGTTCCCTTGTCCCTGGGTTTGTTATCACCCATTTCCTTTTGCCTACCTCCTCCTCTCCCATGCTCCCCACCCCAGAACCATATGTCCTGTTGTTTACTCCTCTGGGTTGTTTATACCATCTATCTTATCAATAAAGACATGCAGAGACAATAATAAGCACAAAATATGACAAAGACAAAATAACAAAAGAAAACAAACAAGTAAAAAAAAAACACCCCCAAACAACAACAAAATCCATCCACCAAAAAGAAAAGCCTATAAAATTCCAAGTTTGTTTGCTCACCTTTAGGAGTGTTTTCTGGTTAAGTCTGATGAGTGCCATGCCTGAGCCCCCAAATCTATTTTTGTTATCCCCTAGAGACATCATCATTTTGCTCCCCTTCAGCTCTGTTGCCTTCCCTTAGTGTTTTGCCCTGCATGGTGGGGTCAGATCTGGTACAATTTCTGCACTCTGCCTCCAGTGTTGTCCTCATAGAGCCAGGAGTCCATGAGCGATGTCATGTCTTGTAGCAGGGCTGGCCCCACGGTCCTCTCCGTGCATTGGCTGCTCTGAGAAGGGATATCGCTCTCAGGGCATGGTGAGCCAGGATGTGTTTCCACTCTGCCTCCTTCCCTCTTCACTTGTTCCTGTGTGCTCTCATTAGATGTACCCCTCTCTTGAGCTGTGGTTTCAGTGCGGTCTTTGAAGTGAATTCTTCTGGGGGCAGTGGGGTCCATGTAGTTGGGATTAATGCCAGACAGGCAGAGCAGAGCTTTCTTTGCAGGTATGTCCTAAGCCATTTAAATTCCAATTTAATGTCCGAAAGCAAATAGTCTTACAAACTCTCTATTTTTGCCTCCCAAGAACCATTGCTAGCAATTATTATATCAATAAAGAGTCAGAAGAAAACAGTATAAACATAGAAGAAAACAGCATAAACAGAAGGAACATAGAAGAAAACAGCATAAACAAGATCCTAAACTCAGATTTTAAAATAGTCAAGCTCTATCCTTCTCTCTTAAATTAATCCTTACCTAAACTACTCCTTTGATACAAAGTATGGCCTTAAGACTCAGACAGAATCAAGCCAGATCCAGGCTTTCTGTGAGACATTTTCACTGAGCAGCATGGTCTTTGTGAAATTCAAGGGTCGATTTCATCCCCTGAGCTCAAAATATACATTAATCACGTTCATTTTCACCATTTCAAACATGAAAAACCAAAGATAACAGCTAAACAAAATAATCAAAACTTGACACGTTCTTTCCAGAAAAAAACCCAGGAAGTTGCATGGCCATTTCTGACCCTTGACTAGCTAAAGAATAAAGGCTACCATGAGACAGAGGTCAAAGCAGTATCCACATGTCCATCTGCACAATTTGTTTACCCAGACTAACACATCATGGCACTCAGAGTGGGGTTGACTGGTCTGAAGTTCATGACCTCACATGAGGGGACTAAGGTTATTGAGAATTTGTGACAGTGCCCCTAAAGGCAAAGTGACCAATTAGCAACCTGGTGAGGTTAAATGAGGTATCCCACATTGAGTTGACAAGAACCGGCCAGATAAATAGAAGATTTTTTAAACTTGTGAACTGGTGCATGTTGCTGCTTATTGCCACGCCCTCTAATCAAGCTCCAACATGATCACTCTCTGCCCACTGTTCCTATTGAAACCTATCACAGTTGCCTTCTGAAAACAGTCTTAAACAATTGTCAAACATTCAAACATTTCCAGATATAGTATATGATCAAGCTGATGACATTAAAGAAAGATGTGCACTCTGCATTGAAACCACTGGCAAAAAAAATAATAAACAACAGCAAAAAGGCTCCCATAACTGATGATCTAACTACTGAAGTGTTTCAGTATCTGATACAGCTTTGAAATTCTCACCCATCTATGCTAAAAACTATTTGGGAAAAAGCTACCTGGTGATTTGTTTAGAAGAGATTCATATTTGCCCATTTCAAAGAATGGTTTCCCAAAGGAAGGTGCAATATTATTAATGTCACACAGAGGTAAAATATTTCTGAAGGTAATTAAAAAATAGTTGCAGCAGTATGTTACAGCTATCACTAATTCAAACTAAATTTAAAATAGGACGGGGAATGAAAGCTGTCATTACTGACAGTATATGGAACTTGGTTGAAAGCAGAGAATCCAGAACGATGTTTACTTGTGTTCTATTTACTATGTAAAGTCACATGACTTTATAAATCATAGAAAACCATGGATAGCTTGTGAATAGTGTTAGTTCTATAACACTCAATTGTGTTTATAGGAAACCTGTCAATAGACAAAGAGGCAGTTCTTGGAATTAAGATGATACAGACTTGTTTAAAATCAGGCCAGGCGTGCATCCAGGTTTATTGTTATACTTATTTAATCATTCTGCTGAAAAAATCATTGGAGAAAATAGGCTCTATGAAGAAAAAGAAGCATTCCTGTTAGAAGATGGTTAGTTATTGATTTGCGATCTGTTGAGGGGGCAAGCCTTGTTAGCTGAAATTGAAGAGGACTTGCCTCACTCCCTGATGACGACTCCCTGGAGTCCTTAGGATAGATTCCACATCAAGCTAAACCTCCTGCCATACAGTCAAATATGACTCACAGTACCTCTAGAGTCCGTTTCTGAGACTGCGAGTTTTTATAGGAGTGGACAGTCTCATCTTTCTTGTGAGGAAAACCTGGCTGTGTTGAACTGCAGACCTTGTTGCTATCAACTCAATATCTAACCCTTAGCATGGATTACTTCCTTGTGGGAAACACAAAAATCTTTACAACTGGACCGATGTACAACATCGTGAAAACTGGAGAAAATATCGAAGATGCCAAGAATTTAATTTTATTTAGATCTGCACTCAATATCCATGGAATGAGGCATCAAGAAAAAAAATCAACAGTAGTGGGAGTAGAGATTTCATGAAGGTAGGGCAATGGTGCAGAGAGGGTAGGGGCTCAGAAAGGAGGAACCTATCATAAGGTTGGATATGTTGTCCCCCCTCCCCCAGGGGGATGAATAACAGAAAGGTGGGTAAGGGACACAATGGGTGGAGTATGATACAAAGTAACAATAACAATATATAATTGATCAAAGAATCACAAGGGTAGGAGGGTGGTGGGGAGAGGGAGAGAAAAGAGGTGCTGATATTAAGGGCTCAAGTAAAAAGAAATTATTTTAGAAATGTTGATGGCAGCATATGTATAGATGTGCTTAATGCTATTGAATGATGGATTATTGTAAGATATGTAAGAGCTCTCTCCCCATAAAATAATAATAAAGAAAGAATAAACCATATGTTGCATTGGGCAGATTTGCTGCAAAAACATCTCTTTAATGTGCTAACGCTCAGCAGTGGCATTTTGAGGACTTGGGTATGCCTGATCCAAGGCATGTCTCTTTAATCACTTCACATGCATTGAAAATATCATAGAGTGAATAAAGAAGACTGGCAAGAATTTATGCATCTAAATTATGAGGTTGGCAAAGAATATCAGAAGACTGTAAGAAGAGTGAACAAAACTGTCTTGGAGGAAGTATAGCCCAAATGAGATATGTTATGAGGAAGAACTAGTTCCTGGGAAAGGGCATTATGTTTGGTGAGTAGAGGAAGACCACTGATTAGATGGATTGACACCATGGATATAGAACTATTGGGTCAAACGTAGGAAGGATGGTCAGCAGTGGTACATGACTGGGTAGTGTTTCATTCTATTGTATATAGAACTTCAAAGCACTGGAATGGACTCTACTGCAACTAAAATCAATAACTTATGTATGCTGATTTCTTTCATAAACTGTTTTCAGAAAATAAATTGAGATATCATTATCATAAATCTAATATTCACCCACTGAGAGATTTCTATATTGTAAGGAATCAATACATTTTCATCCTAACATTGAACTTCTTTTCATTTTCATCCAGATGATATTCTGGGCCTAGGTGCCTTGTTTGGTTAGTTCTGACTCTAAATGTGTATCAAAGAACAAAAAGAGCGCAGAAGAACTGGCATCTGTTTATAGCCTTAACTAATCTGTAACTTGACCTTTATTTCTGCAAGATGGCCAGAGGCAGTGGCCAATGTGTTTTCATCTCCCAATGTGTTTTGCCTAACACAAACCTCACGCATCATGTGCCAATAAACAATTTATGAAACAAATGAGCCCCATTTTAATGACATAAAAGTGGGATTTGTTTTTTCTATGAAATAATTTGATTATTAATACTTGTAAATAATTTTACTTTCCAACAGAAAGCTTTAAAACTTTTACCCTATTGTTCATGGTTACTTTATAAATAGTGGAGTTTCTGAGTTTATCCTCTAGGTAAGTGGAGTTATTTTTTATTTCTCCAAAACTCCAAAAGCTGAGGTTTGTGATATATTTATCACTATTCTAATGTCTGCAGAAAACAGACACTTCTACACAATTCAGTGTTCACACAAAATAATTTTGGCGTTAAAGTTGAGTGATCCTCAGAGTCAGTTTTTGAATTAT